>LPNX011209134.1:0-65569 GCA_001517045.1 Pseudotsuga menziesii | reverse complement strand
CACCTTCTCTTTAAATCCCTCACTATCCCTCCCTCCATCATTCTCTCCCTCCCCCTCCTTTAATCCCTAACCCTCCATGCCTTTCTCCCTTCCTCCCTACCCTTCTATTTAACTCACTTTCTCTCATGTCCCTCCCACACCACTGGTCCCACCTTCCATCTATCCCTCTCTCTCTCTCTCTCTCTCTCTCTCTCTCTCTCTCTCTCTCTCACACACACACACACATAACCTCCCACTTTCTCTATCGCTCACCCCTCTGTTAGGATTATTAATCCTCCCTTAACCATACTGCCTATTAGATTATTATTGCCTAACTTAGGAAACTTAATTAAATATTGGGTCCACTTGGCCTAATGGAGCCAACTAGATTAGCTACTAGACTATGGGGAACACTGCAAGAAGTTAACTGCCACTTACTGCATGTGCATGCATCAGTTTGGGCACCTCCTAGACCAATCCCTAGATTTTAGGAGCAACTGGGAGTCCCTGCACCAACCTCCATCAGTTAGTTGGAGTTGGAACTAGTAAGTCTTAGTTAGCCCCCAGTTACATTCAGTTACTTCACAATTAGTTAGCTAGCACTAGCAATGGATGGAGAATGTATGGATGCGTGGGTAGGAGCACTTTTCCTACCTACCACACTCAGTTGAACTAAGTTAACTAGCTGTAACTGATTGATTGAGTTGTTGGTTCTAGGGTTCAAGAGCTTTCAATACCACTTGTAACTGTTCTCATCAATTTTGGTGTGAAGAAACAAGTACCAAAAATCTCTTTTGAAGGTTTTGAAGAAGTAGAAAACTGTGCATGTACTAGCTCGGTGGATCACACTATTGGATCTGATATGGAATTCATTGGATCTGATCTGATATTACTTGGTTCTAGGGTTCAAGAGATTTCAGTACCGCTTGTAGTTGTTCTCATCAATTTTGGTGCGAAGAATCAAGTACCAAAAATCTCTTTCAAAATTTCTGTTGGGGATTTGATGCCAGTTTTCTCTCATAAGTTTGATGATATTATATTTTGTAAATATTTTTATATTTTGGAAATAATTTCAGGTTGTAGGAGATCCAAACACTCTCATTGATCTTGAGCTTCCAACAAATTTTTACATGATTGCATGCACTGAAAATCAAAATTTTGAAGAAGGAGAAAATTTCACTTCACAGTTTTGGATCTGATATGAACCTGTTTGGATCTAATTTATTTTCTGATATGATAATATGTGGTTCATATTTTAAGATTCAAGAGCTTACAGTATTTCTTGTAACAGGTTTCATAAATTTTGGTGTGACAAATCAAGCATCACAAGTCTCCTTCAATTTTGTTGCTAAGGATTCGATGTTAGTTTTCTTTAATGAAATTGCTGATATTATATTTTGTGAAATATTGGTTATTTATAAAGCTATATCAGATTATGGAGCTCAAGCATTCGCTCTCCATAGTCCCAGGGCTTCTCTAACTACCTTTTTGATCACATACTCATCTCCTCACAAAACTAGTAAAATTGGAGACAGTCTCCTTCCACCTGGACACTTACTCCTAACACTTGGGGCTGATTTTACCACTCGTGGTTTTCTATTCAAGGCTGAGATATATCAATTTCTTGGGTGTTCCTCACATGGTTCGAATTCCCAAGAACCTTTGCTCTCTCATCAGTTGATTTCAGTTTCTCTACATGGGTCCAGTTTTCACCTTGCAGTTGTTTATATTTTTGATTCAGTTGAGTACATTGTTCTTCTTCCAAAGAAGAAGATTCTTCCATAAAGAAGCACTTTGTTTGGATTCATGGGTTCACCTGCACAAAAGACTAAGATACTGCTGCTGCATATTGCTACAAATAGCAGCAAAATTTTCACAAGTTTTTTCAAATTTTGTATTTCTGCTTATTTTGAGCGGGGGGGGGCGTTCCCATGAGGTTTTCCCCTATTACCTTGGTTGTATTAAGCAGCATTTTTTATTCATGTCTCTTACATTGTAATTGGGTGACCTATGTTCTTGTTACTAGGGCCCATAGTTATCCAAGTTAGGATTTAGGGGGGGTGTTAGGATTATTAATCCTCCCTTGACCATACTGTCTATTAGATTATTATTTCCTAACTTAGGAACCTTAATTAAATATTGGGTCCACTTGGCCTAATGGAGCCACCTAGATCAGCTACTAGACTATGGGGAACACTACTAAAAGTTAATTGCCACTTACTGCATGTGCATGCATAATTTTGGGCGCCTCCTAGACCAATCCCTATATTTTAGGCGCAACTGGGAGTCCCGGCACCAACCTCCATCAGTTAGTTGGAGTTGGAACTAGTAAGTCTTAGTTAGCCCCTAGTTACATTCAGTTACTTCACAATCAGTTAGCTAGCACTAGCAATGCATGGATAATGCATGGATGCATGGGGAGGAGCACTTTTCCTACCTATCACACATAGTTGCATTGAGTTAACTAGATGTAACTGATTGATTGAGTTGTTGGACATCAGGGAGTTGATCTTTGGACTCAAACATTGTCAGTTACTTCACAATCACTTAGCTAGCGCTAGCAATGCGTGGATGTATGGGGAGGAGCGCTTTTTCTACCTACCACACTCAGTTGCACTGAGTTAACTAGCTGACACTGATTGATTGAGTTGTTGGTCATCAGGGAGTTGTCTATTGAACTCCGATATTGATTAGGAGACCATGAGTTAGAGATTCAGTTAGATGCAGTTGATCCAATGGATAGATTTGAATCATACCCTAATTGATTTGAATTCTTTTCCTATGTAAACTATTATAACACCGAATTTTATTATTGTGAATGATACTGTAATTTTCCTGAGCAATACTTGTTCGTTTCCTGTGTGGTTTGTTTTGTTCAATTTATATCTTCATTCTCCATTATTTTGCTGCAAACATTATTAGAACTATTTGCTTGAAGATCTAAATGGCATTCAAATTGTAATATGGTATAAGAGCCTTCTCAGGCAGGTTTCATGCTTGTTTCTCCCAAGAGGAAAACCATGATTCTAACAGTTCATATGTTTTAGTGTCATTGTAGTGATATTTTATAGATTCATCTTCATATGGATTTGATATTATCAGTTCCTCTTCTTATTCCATCCAAAAGATATTCAGAATGGAAGTCGAATATGATTGCATCTCTGAAGAGACAAGGTCTCTATGAGGTATATATGGGACTTGGTAAAGAGTCTTATGAATATGAGAAAGACTGGATAAATGACGATGATAGAGCTTATGGATCAATATATGGGACATTTTCTCGAAGCTTGCTTATAGACCTTATTTAGTTTGCAGAATACCCAAAGGATCTCTGGATAGAATTGGATAGAATCTTTGGGAAGCACAATGAGGATTGTTATAGCAATTTAGGGAGCACATTAAGAACCATAAGAGTTCTTTAGTCAAAATTCTTGGCCTCTACTCTCTCTGATGAAGTTTTTCAAGATGAAGAAGAAGCAGAATCTTCCTCACAGTCAATTCGAATTGAAGAAAGTCTCCTTGGAGTGACTCCTTCTCCTACTGCTCCAGAAGTGTATGAGTTCTATGATATCTCATCTCCTCACATGGCTGATCCAAAAGAAGACATTCAAATCTCTGTTGTTGAAGAAAATATCTCCTTCCATTCTATGCAAAAATTCTCCAGTGATTCTTCTATTATAAATTATGTGCATAGTTTACCGGTGATTTCTCCAAGAAAGGGTGAGGAATTTGATTTCTCTATCTCTAATGATGTTGTTAGTGTGCAGATAAGTAATTCTTTGGATATTTTGGAAATAATATCAGATTGTAGGAGTGATCCATTCACTCTCATTGATCTAGAGCTTCCAACAAATTCCTACATGATTGCATGCATCGATACTCAGGGTTTTGAAGAAGGGGAAAACTGTGCATCTACCAACTCGGTGGAGCACACTCTTGAATCTGATATGGAATTTATTGGATCTGATATGATATTATTTGGATATGATATGATATTACTTGGTTCTAGGGTTCAAGAACTTTCAGTACCGCTTGTAGCTGTTCTCATCAATTTTGGTGTGAAGAAACAAGTACCAAAATTCTCTTTCGAAGGTTTTGAAGGAGAAAACTGTGCATCTACCAGCTCGGTGGAGCACACTCTTGGATCTGATATGGAATTTATTGGATCTAATATGATATTACTTGGTTCTAGATTTCAATAGCTTTCAGTACCTCTTGTAGCTGTTCTCATCAATTTTGGTGTGAAGAAACAAGTACCAAAAATCTCTTTCAAAATTTATGCTGGGGATTTGATGTCAGTTTTCTCTCATAAGTTTGTTGATATTATATTTTGTAAATCTTTGGATATTTTGGAAATAAGTCAGGTTGTAGGAGTGATCCAAACACTCTCATTGATCTTGATTTTCCAACAAATTCCTACATGATTGCATGCACCAAAAATCAAAATTTTGAAGAAGGAAAATATTGTGCATCTACCTTGTTAGTGGAGCAAACTTTTGGATATCATATGGAATTATTTGGATATGATATGATGTTATTTGGATTTGATCTGTTATTACTTGGTTCAAGATTTCAAACATGCATGGGATCTATATCGAGTCTGTAATGAGGTTATAAAAGAAGGAACCCAAGCTGTAAATGGGTTAGCCTTTTAGCTGATTAGATGGTACAACATCTGAGTAATCTCTAGACTCTTGGAAAGACACTCGAGCTAGACTTGAGATAGGAATTTTTGGTTAATGAATCTATATCACTGATTGCATCAGGGTAGAGGTTCTATAATTGAGTGAATAGACGAGTAGAGAAGGTTGATTCGATCTAGGCTGTGTGTGGATCGCTAGTAGGAGTAGAGTAGGAAGAGAAAGAGAGAAGTTTCGATAGCATGAGAGGGAGGAAAAATCTGTAAATATAGAAGAGAAGATCTTGAACTGAGTCTGTAACTTTGTGTACAGACAAAAGGTGCATCTATTTCCTCATGCCAAATGAAGAGCACCTTGTGGTTTTTTCCCGAATGGGTTTCCATGTTACATGCTATGTATATGTGTGATTGTTGAAGTAGTTTAGATATATGTGTGAATGTTGTGTTGAATGACTGATTGATTATTGTGATACATATGGATAAATGCATGATTTCCACATTATATGAATGAATATGATTCTGCTGTATGTTCACTATTTATTTACTCAAGTTGCATAAAGACGGGTTGGATCACAACTTAGTGTTAAAGTACTGTGCATACACGTAACCCACCTTCCGGTCTTCATTGGAAGCCTTGGCACAGATGTGAGGTACTAAAACACCCTCCCACACAAACTGCGGAAACATGGTTCTTACAGTTACCCATAAAACTGAGATATCTCAGGTGAGACGACATCTATGTCATAGGTGCTGTCGGCTGAGCTTCGCTCTGTCGAGATGATATCTTGGTATTTTTTGTGCTGAGCAGAAGCAACTGAACTTGGGTCCAGGGATAGAGAGAGGGAAGAAAGCCAACAAATGGTTCCATTTCTGGGACTTTGCACGAAAAGAAAGTGAAGGATCTCGATGGAACCCAACAGATTGGTTGGGTCGGTACATTTATTCAGACATTTGCGAGATTTTGTTTTCTGAGTTTCCCATCATGTTGCATGAGTGGTTGTCTAAGTTGGCAATACAACAAAGGAATTTTCAAGGAGGATAACTAAGAGAGCGGAGTCCTCACTTGATTGAATGGCTGAAAAGAGTAAGCAACCATATATCAAGGGCTGTGGATTTTTGAGTAGACAGTATCAGAGAAGGATATATTACTGAGTTTTTTGTTGACATAATAACCTCATACAGTGAGGCAGAGCGAAATTTTTTTCAAGGACCACGTAGCATATATCTGTCATCTTTAAAGACGTGGATAAAATTTCTTTTATGTGAAAAAGGAATTTTGTGAATGAAAGAATGAATACAAAAGGGTGGCTATGTCTTAGCAAAACCCTAGAGTGAGATGTTACCAGGAGATAGTGGAACTGAACTAGAGCTAGGATTTTTAAGAAGCAGAAGAATATTTAGGTCCGGCAAAAAATGAAAAACTCAGTTAGAACAAGGGAGTTGCTGCACAAATCGAGAAGAAGAAGGCTACAAGTTCCATGTCCCAAATTTTGCATTGGGTTACAATGGCCTAATCACATTTTCCATATTCATGAGAGTTTGTCAAATTGATGCTAAGGGTCAAATAATTGCCAAGGAGGGAAATTACTAGTTTCCTAGGTTGGGGGTGGAAGCTTTGGGATTTGGAATAAGGGGGGACAATAAATGATGTTCAAACATTAGAATGGGATAAATATTTAATAATTTATCTTATTAAATAAATACAAGAGAAAATTTAAGTGGCAATGGAGCATGGACACACATGGAGACTATGAGGCCCACACAAGCTAGAAATTTTGTGCCACATGGCATCCTCCTCTTGCAATTTCGAATCCATGGGAAGTATAAAGGTTCTTGGATGAGTTATAAGGCTAATAAACTTGGAAATATGTATCATAGGTTGAATTTTGGAGGAAATTTAACTTACATGGGAAAGAAAGAGTCATTTTGGAGCTAGTGAGACACTTGGACTAGATTCCCTAGCTCTGTGACAACAATGATAAAGATGTTATGACACCTATGACAAAAATCATATTTGAAGGATGAAATCTGACATATCTGACATGTCAGGTTGAAATAGAGCATCCAAGATAGCTCTCATGTGAGTTGAGGAAGCTCAATGGGCTCCAACTTGAATTTGAGGAAGGTGGAAGGCTACAAAAGGGAGGACACATGGAAAATCACAAGCATACACCCTTATTCGAATTGGATTGAGTTTGTGGATGGATTGATAACCTTAGAAGGCTAAGGATGTTTATAAAATACAGGAATCATCCAAGAGAATGGATTTTGATCATTTGATAAATTGTCATTTGTGAATTGTGAGAGCTAGTGGATGACTAGTTTTCTTGCCTTAGCCAATTTCGAGGGTGAAAGATTCCCATCCAAGTTGGTGTTTGGAGAGGCCATTAAGGTATTTCATGGAGCTTTAGTGGAGTCTTATTTGTAGGTGTAATCTACAAGGTATCTTGTGGATTCTTCTATTTCAACACTTTCTCTCAACCATTTCCAATTTTTATGGCATATTCTTGCTCATGGAGGGATTGTGCTTTGGGTGAGATATTGATATCTTTGGGGAAGCTTATGATGCTCCATTATTTATTTTCTGATGTAAATTATCTATATTTAAATTTTTAAATACTCTTAGGTCGAAATTTCAAAAATATTTCATGTAAAAATGTTAAACAAGGAAGAAATAGTGTCATTTCCCCACTATCTTGTTGTGCACCATTGTAATGCTAATGATTTCGAATTGGGATAGATTTTCATTGTTTGTTACTGATTGTAATAAGCTCAATATGATCTGTTATTCATTCTCAGAAAGTATCAGGTCGAAATATCAAATGGTTGTAAGGAAAAGTAATTATTAATGAGGAAACAATGACCATTTCCCCACTACATTGAGGTATGCTATGATAATGCTGATTATTTCGAATGGAAGAATGTCTCCCTGATAAATGTATGATGAATGGACTTTTATTAATATGTATTACAAGTTTCATGTTCATTAATTAAGCATTGGAATCCATTTTACTCATTTTAATTACATTGGGAGAAGATTTGGTGCCTTTTCCCCAAGGGTCGAAATTGTGATTTGGGAGCTGCTTGGGAGAGAGTCATAACAGCCTGTGTAAACTGAAACATGATGCATATGAGAACTTAAAAATTCCCCCCACTCATCCCCTGCCTATTTTCATAAATTCGAGTGACTTTTGGATCATTTGAGAATCCATTTCCGACAATTACCCAGGGGTAATTGGAGCCCCAATTTGCTAGTAAAGACTCCTGCTTTGAACAAAACATTAAACAAGTTTTCAGAAGAAATTGAGGGGTCATAAAACATCCTTGAACATCATATTTAAGTTATAATATCATTCATATACATTCTAAGAAAATTTGGGAGCAATTGGGTCAATTTCGAGGTCTAGACATCAAAACTAGTTAAGGTCGAAATTGAGGAAAAAGTGGAAAAATTGGTCATTTAATAAATTTCAAAAAGGGACATTACAGTGGTATCAGAGCATGATCTTGGAACCTGATGTGGTCTGATATTTATGATGACTATAGTTCAGGGACCACCATTATATATTGAAACCCAAAAGTGCTTTTGTTGAAGAGAAAACTATGACTAGGGACGGAAAGGGAACCTCATATGATGGTGACGAGCATATAAAAATCCTGGAACCTATCTTTGAAGACATGAAAAAGAATATTATGAAATGATTCTAATTTTTGGCTATCCAAATTTGGAGAACATGTATTGAATTTAAGAAAACCAAGGGGAAAAATGTATCAGCTTGCTTGAAGGAGCAAGAGGAGGAGACCCATGAACCACCTAGTTCTGAAATAGGCGAAGTAGAAGAAGTAGTACATGAAGAGGATCAAAATTCACTCCCAAGTGACTGTGAAAAAGATTAAGAGACAACAAATTAGTATAAGAAGTTTCTATTGAAAATATTGAAGATGATTTCGAGACACATTCTACCTTGGAAATGAAACAAAGAGCATCTACTGATGGATGCTTGAACTATGAAGGAGTACCTATTGGTGGGTGCTCACACCTCTATGTTGGTGACATAGAGATCAATTTTGAAAGTGTTTTTGCAAGACAAACTTCCATTAAACATGAAAATTAAGACCTTGTAGTAGTTGATGAAGAAACAATATCAACTTCCCCATCACCACTTGAGCTTCATGAAGTTGGTCCAACAAGAAGGAAGAAGATGAGGAGGTTCATTTGAAAGAGCCTCATTTTATTGAAGGGTCCTTAAATATGAATGAAAATAAGATCCAATAGGCCCTTAGCATACTCCATGGCACTCAAGCATTGGTATCAAATTCTTGTTGGAGATCTACTTCCTTGGAGGAGCCATCCTTTCTTGAAGACATGGAGAAGATTCAAAGAGCAATGTGTAACATCAAAGGTAATTTCATGTCTTTGATTTTTGATAGAAAAAATGTCATTGAGCTTAGTGAATGGTTACATGAGTCCTACTTGAAGAATAATTTAGTTATTCATAAGCTCACAATTCAAAATGAGCAACTTCTTGAAAAGTTGCAAGACACTTGTTTTTCCTCATATGTTTCAGATCGTCAAATGGTAGATTGTTTGGAGGATTCTCATGACATGGTGGATCATGAGAAATGTGTAAATTTGAATGTGCTTGATGTATTTGAATATGAACTTGAAGATATCCAAACACTTTAAGTGGTGGAAGAGGAACTTGAATTGTCTCTTGATGAAGGTTATGCAATTTTTAAAGAAGAGCATGATTCCTCTACATTGGAACCAATCTATGACAAAGGTTTCACACTTTTGAAGGAGCTGCATGATACTACCCATATGGATCCTTCCCATGATGAAACTTCTGCACCATTTTATCATTTGGGTGAGTTAGGTCATTCTCCTACATCCTACAATTCCATGTTTTGCAGCATTAGTCTCAATGAAGTATGGGTGAAAGGGTTCTTTTTTATGGTGTCACATGAGGAGTATGGAACTCCTAGATTTAATATTTATGATGACATGGTTGGAGCACATTATTATTTACATTTGTAGCAGAATCCTTTGTTACTTTATGAGGATGCACATCTACATGGATGCACCTATGACATGCATTTGAGTCACTTGAAGACTCATGGTTTTTCTTGCTCAACACTTTGTTCATTTGATGTTGGAGGAACTTCATCCAACACTGGGGTGAATAGATCTATGATTGGAGAGAATTTTCGTTGCCAGCCACATACTTTGTTATATCTTCATGATTATCTCATTCATGGATGTATGGTTGAGACTTCTTCGAGTCATTTGAAGTCTCCTTGTTTTTTCTGCTCATTATTTGATTTGGATTTGAGTGTAGATTATTCATTCACTTCTTGGATTAAAGAATACATGGCTGAATATTTTGATGCATATCACATCCTTTTGGAGAAGCATTATGGGACATGGGATCCTCACCTATGTCATTGGAGCAGATTTTATTGGTCACTTGAAGCTTGTATGCACTTGGCAAGTGGTGGTCTACCTACTTGGAGGTATAAGAATTTTCATGATTTTTTGATGAGGCACCTCCTCGATGTATATTTTTATTATGTTGTTATGCATTTTGATGATATATTTTATGTACTCATGATCTTTGGAAGAATTCATACAAGAAAATGGGATCCCGAAACTCTCTTTCCTAATGGTATGGATTGGAGAGCTCTCTTAATTATTGGAGTGCAATACAAGCAATGGGACCCTGGATAGTTTTTAGTCCCATTAATTTCAATTTTTTTGGGAAACAAGCAGTATGGGAGATGGATTCCCCACTTAATAAAGTGATTTTAATCAAAGTAGTGTAGAACAAATGGACACCATAAAGATAATTCCCGACGCTCATGAACTATGTCACAACAGGTGCACCAAACCCATTAAACACCCAAGGAATGCCTTGGTGTACAATATGCCAGACTAGAGGTCACAAGTCTGAGGAATGTCTATTCTTACAAAATATATTAAGTGCACCTGCTAGTGTGTATTGTAAATTTTGTAAATCAGGAGGTCGTGATGAGAAAGACTACAAAGCACTTCAACTATTGCAAGAAAAACGATGGATACCTAATTAATGAAAAATGATGAGAAAATGCAAGTTGAACAAGCACAACCTCAGTATCTACCTGCGCAGTATCAACGACAACAATATCCTCAACCGTAATACCAGCGGAATTAGTATCCTCAAAAACAACAAGAGGAGTATTTGGTTGAGGAAGAGGCCAAATAGTATGTTATAATTGTGGGAAGCCAAGAGATTTTGCCTAAGACTGTCAAAGTCCTGCAAAATATTGTACATATTGTAAATAATTTGATCACACTGTCGAACATTGTCCGTAGCTTATGTTAGGGTACACAGGGTACTCCCAAAGGACCAAACACCAAGAGAACCCACTTTACACAAATGAATCACATATCAATACACCAATTTTTGTCACGTGGTTAAAACCCTCGAGAGGGAAACAATCCATGGCCCCAGCCAAATAGCTACTTGGAGCAATTTATTATGCAAAAGAAAGAAAGTTACATGAGCTTCTCATAATCGATCAACTAGCCAAGGACCCTCTATGCTCTTTAAATAGAGATCATAGACCAATCGGGTGTTAAGTCACGGATCAATGGTAGGTATGATATAAGAGAAGTTGAACTGTCGGATCACTCTATGTCTAGAACATATCGTGACCGTCGGATTAGAATATTTACAAATGCATACTAATGCATACTAAAGAAACACACTTTTACCTAACGGATATATTACACAAGTTGATCTTAACTAACTCCTAAGTGTCTAAATATCCTAACATCCCCCCTTAAGGACACATTCCTGAACTCTTAACATAGACCGAAGTTTAGAAAACTTCGCTTCTGTAAGAGACTTGGTGAAGATGTCTGGAACTTGATCATTGTAGGGCAATAGAGCACTTCAATAACACGATCATGAACAAGATTTTTGATGAAGTGTATGTGTAGCTCAATGTGTTTGATGTGCTGATGTAGAACTGGATCTTTGGCAAGCTTGATGGCACTTTGATTGTTGCACCAAAGTGGAGTAGGTTGCTACTACTCGAATCCAAACTCTGAAAGGATCTGCCGAAGCCATAAAGCTTCCTGACTGGCATTAACTGCGGCTCGATATTCTGCTTCTGCTGAAGAAAGAGCAAGATCTTGTTGTTTCTTACAAGCCCAAGTGACAGGTCCATATCCCAAACTGAAAACATACCCTGTAGTAGACTTTCGATCATCAGGATTGCTGGCCCAATCTGAATCAGTGAAACCAACCAAAAAAGGTTTCCCCCCTGTACTGTAATGAATCCCAAACTGAATTGTACCTCGAATATATCAAAGTATTCTTTTTGTTGTTTTCCAGTAAATTTCATGAGGAGTTTGCATATAACGGGCAACACGAACAATGGCAAAAGAAAGGTAAGGACAGGAATGAGTCAACAAGCTGACGATACAAGGTGGCATCTACTTCAGGGGAAGTACAAGTGGCAAAAAGTTTGACTCCAAACTGGAAGGGAGAAGAGGCTGGTTTACAATCTTCCATGTGGAAGCGACGAAGAAGGTCACAAGCATACTTAGTCTGGGAAAGAAAGATTCCTTCTTTGGTTTGCAAGACTTGGAGACCAAGAAAACAATGCAAATGTCCTAAGTCTGACATTTCAAAATTTTGCTTAAGACTAGATTTCACATGGGTTATAAGTTTAGGGTCACTACCAGTAAGGATAAGATCATCAACATAAAGAACAAGTATGATGAGATGGTTTCCTACTTTCTTGGTATAGACATTGGGGTCAGAATGGCATCTAGAAAAACCAGTGTCAAGGAGAAAGCTATCCATTTTGGCATACCAAGCTCTAGGAGCTTGCTTAAGGCTATATAAGGATTTCTTAAGGAGACAAACAAGGCTAGAGTTATTCTGAACATATCCAGGAGGTTGTTCCATACAAATTTCCTCATGTAAATCACCATGTAAGAAGGTAGACTTAACATCCATTTGATGGACTTCCCAGTTATGTAAGGCTGCAAGGGAAAGAACAAGGCGGATGGAGTTCATTTTTGCTACAGGGGCAAAGGTTTCATTGTAGTCAATCCCTTCTACTTGGGAAAAACCTTTGGCAACTAACCTTGCCTTAAGTCTTTCAACACTTCCATCTGATGCATACTTAGTTCTGTAGACCCATTTACATCTAACAAGTTTTCTTCCTTTTGGAAGAGGAACAAGATCCCAAGTATCGTTCGCCATTAAGGAACGATATTCTTCATCCATAGATGCATCCCAATCTAGATTTCTTGAAGCTTCTGCAAAAGTTTATGGATCATGATTCTTAGAAACTTGAGCCAAAAGAGAAGAGGCTCACTGAAACTGAGAATGTGTTCGACGTTAATCTCTAGGATCACCAGCAAGATCACCAGCTGCTTCACACGTTGAATGGACCATCGAGGAAGTATTGGTGCTGGTGCAATTGGAGGAACATGAGTAGGCGGAGGTGGATTTTCATCCTCACTGTCATCATCAGAAACTGGAGTTGGAAGCCTGTCAAGGAAGTTGGAAGAAAAAGAAAAAGGCATAATCGTCGAATCAGGCCCGCAGGCCAAAGATGGCACACCCGCCAAGTTAGGCTTGTAGGCCAAGATATTTTCATCAAATTTAACATCTCTTCTAATGATTATATCATGAGAATGTGGCTGAAGAAGTCTATAACCTTTTACATCTTTAGAATATCCAACAAATATGCACTTTTCACTTTTAGGCTGTAATGCTTTTCATTTTTCATCCGGAATGTGAGCCCATGCTTCACAACCAAACACACGAAAGTGACTTACATCTGGTTTAATTTTACTCCATGCTTATTCCGGTGTTATACCCTGTAAAACTTTAGTGGGTGTGCGATTAACTATGTAATTTGCACAATTTATGGCCTCAGCCCAATATTGAGGACTTAGTCCCTTAGATTAGATCATACAATTAGCCATTTCTTTTAAAGTGTGGTTCTTCCATTCAGCTACACCATTTTGTTGTGGTGTATATGGAACAGTGTGTTGTTGTTGGATTCCTTGTTCAGTGCAAAAAGTAGTGAACTTGTTGTTAACATATTCTCCTCCATTGTCAGATCTTAACTTAATAATTTGATGACCAGATTTTTTTTCAACAAGGGCCTTGTAAGCCAAGAACATGTTAAATACTTTGCTCTTAAATTTTAGGAAGTAAAGCCAAGTGCGTATGGAGTAGTCATCAATGAAAGTTAAGAAATATTTGAAACCAGAAAAGGAAGCGGATGGAAGAGGGCCACACAAGTCACTATGCACAAGCTCCAAGGGAATCAAGGCGTGCTAAGAGGCATGTTTGTCAAAACTGTCTTGATGATGTTTTTCGAGTACACAACTGGAACAAACACCATCCTTGCAAGATATCAACGGAATACCAATCACCATATTGTCTTTACATAGTTGTTGCAATGAGCGATAATTTAAGTGACCAAATCGTTCATGCCAAAGTTTGCTCAAGTTATCACTATGACCAACAAAAACTGAAGGAAAAGGTGATGACCCAAAGTTGTTAAATCTGTACAACCTGGTAATATCATCAACAGTGCCAGTAGCAAGGATATTTTGAGGATTTTTAAAATTCTTGATTACAACTTGGTGAGGTGTAAACGTCACAGTTTTACCTTCACTTGAATGAGTAATTTGATAGACTGATAACAAATTGCAGGAAATTTTTGGAACACATAGTACATCACTAAAATGACCATTTTCTACCGGAACTGTTCCAGATCCTACAACACTTAGATATCTATCATCAGCAACAAATATTTGTTTGGTGTTACATTCATGCATAGTAGAAAAGATGGCTTTATCCTTAGCCATATGATAAGATGCTCCAGAATCAATGAGCCATTCAATTGAAGTAGAAGAAGAAGATGCACTATAAGAGTAACCAGAAGCACAAGGTACATGTCCATGAGAGGTAGATTCTGAAGACGAATCTAGGCTGATGTGGTGCTTCTTCATTGCTGCTTCTAAGGCTACCATCTTCTTAAAACACTTAGATTCATCATGATTATCTTTCCCACAAAAATTGCAATGACGCCCAGTCTTCTTTCATTTTTGCTTGGATCCTTTGTCATTTTTTAAAGAAGGAGCTGACTGAGAGGGTTTGGGACCCTTGTTGTTTTTCTTATTATTGCAAAAAATATGTTTCTTGGGAGGCTTGGACTTTTCTTTCTGTTGGGACAATGAGGTTTTTCTAGATGTATCTGCATTGTTAATTATTCTAAGATGAATGAGCTTATCTTGTTCTCTAATTAATGAATAACAAAAAGATTCAAGACTAGGCTCTTAATAGCTAGTTGTATTCAAGGATTCTTTCATGGAGTAGAATGTAGATACAAAAATAGAATATGCAGGTCCAAGTTTGGAAAGAATATGATAAATACATTATTTATCTTCTTTCTTAATCTTGCATTCTGCACATAAGAGTCTGAGAGTTTTATACTTAGATAAATAGTCTTGAATGCATGAAAAATCATTTGGATTCAAGGAAATCAACTCATTCTCAAGTTGATGACCTCGAATTTCATTGTGTTTACCAAACACAGATTCCAACTTTTCCCAAGCTTTATCAGGTTCATCAATTTCAGATATGTGGAAACGCAAATCAATAGAGATTGACATCTCAATCAATCCATGAGCTTTATCACATCTATTTACCCATTTCATTTTCTTATCATCATCAGTGGGTTCTGTTTCTTTCCCTGAAGTTATCCTGAAAAGTCCTCTACTTCGTAGAACATCTTCCATACGAGATTTCCATGAGTAATAGTTAGAACTTGTAAGTATAATATCACAAGGGGTGGCCATACTATAAAATAATGGCTGAAAGAACAGAAACAAACTGTCTGGATGCAAAGAGCTCGAAAAAATATATGGTTTTAAAAAAAATGGCACTGAAAACTGATTCTGCATGATAAAGTTATGCTTGATCAAAGAAAATGTTGAAGATGTCCCAATAGTGACGTGGCAGATATTAACTGAACCAACTAAAAAAAGAAGCCCCCTCTTCCCAAGATCAACCTTTGACCAACACTTTACAATAAAGTTGTTTTGAAGTGAATCACTTTTGTAGAATAAGTGATGTTCACTTTTACAATAATGTGACTTTTAAATAGTGCGGCAATAAATTAAAGACTTAAGTGACTCACTTTTTATTTTATTTTATTTATGTGAGATACACTATTACAATAAAGTAACTTGAGAATAGAAATTGCATGCACTAAAAAATAGCTTCATAAGACTTAAACTCAAGACTTATCAAGGAGTAAAGCAACTTTGGACCAAGTGAGCTAAGTTTAAAAAGTACGTAAAAGTATGGAAAGAGGAAGGGGGCTTTTTTTTTTTTACTCTTCTCTCTTGTTCTCCGTGCTTGCTTTCTTTTCCTACAAATCACACGAAAAACAAAAAAACTTTTTCCACACAATGGGGTTAGATCTTGGTTAGCTTACTCAAAAAGTCTACGTTTTCAAATTTTCTCGCTATTTCTGATTTGCTGTGATCGCACAAGGTGCACAGCAAAGAGCATACGTAGTCGAGAAGATAAGAAAAAAAAACTTTCCCTCACTGTTTCTGATTTGCCGTGATCGCGCAAGGTGCACGGCAAAGAGCATACGCAGCCAGGGAAGGCAACAGTCCGAGACTAAAACAAAAAATATCTAATAATAAGACTGATAAAGTATGAAAGATTTAAAAAAAAATAAACAAATCCGTCACTGTAACATTATACCTTCAGATTTGCCAAAATGGGTGTTTCTGAAACAAACGGAAACGATTTTCGGTGAAACGAAAATTATTTCCAAATGGAATAGTGCCCATAGCCCAAAAATGCATAAAAAATCTAGAACCAGAAACCCTTCAAAGTTTCAGCAACATCGGTTCCAGATCTTGATCAAAACCGAAAGCTGCTCTTCATAAAAGCTCTGATACCATGTTAGGGTACACAGGGTACTCCCAAAGGACCGAACACCAAGAGCAACCACTTTACACAAATAAATCACAGATCAATACACCAATCTTTGTCACGTGGTTAAAATCCTCGAGAGGGAAACAGTCTATGGCCCCAGCCAAATAGCTACTTGGAGCAATTTATTATGCAAAAGAAAGAAAGTTAAATGAGCTTCTCATAATCGATTAACTAGCCAAGGACCCTCTATGCTCTTTAAATAGAGATCATAGACCAATTGGGTGTTAAGCCACGGATCAATGGTAAGTATGATCTAAGAGAAGTTGAACCATCGGATCACTCTATGTCTAGAACATATCGTGATCGTCGGATTAGAATATTTACAAATGCATATTAATGCATACTAAAGGAACACACTTTTGCATAACGAATATATTACACAAGTTGATCTTAACTAACTCCTAAGTGTCTAAATATCCTAACAGCTTATTGCGAAATGGAAGGCTAGAACTCTTGTTAACCCCAACCCGGTACAGAATCCGAATCTGAAACCCAATTAGAATATTCAGATGATTTCTGTCAAATCAATACAACCCCACATTGTTGTAGTCATAAGAGGAGGTGTTGTAGTCATAAGAGTAGTTGTTGTGATAGGAGCATACCAAAATACACAACAAGGACAACCATAGGTGAGACCTTTGGCACAAAACAAAGCTCCGCTAGATGTCCAATAGGAGAAAGAAGTATTCTTGAAGGTGAGACAATACTTTTTTTATACCAAACAGACGTCGACGACTGGACAAGTTAGAGCTATGACAAAACGAATTGAACAACTAATCAGGGAGCCGCTAATGAAAAAGGTTATTAAGATTAAAGATTTTTTCAAAATTTGTTTAGCACTAATCCATAATAAAGATGTTGTCGTAGAACTGACAACACTCATAGAAGAAACCACATAAGATCTGCGACCTGAAAAAAGAGTTAATCATATCAGGAGAAAACTGAAGACAAGACGAAAACTGCGAATGACTGCATAGATAGGAGAATATGATATTGACTATATCATATTAGATTTGGGCTCAGATGTCAATATATTGACAAGACAAACATGGGAGAGAATGAATAATCTGTGACTGAACTGGTATCCTATTCAACTAAGGATTGTGAACCAGTCGAAGGTTCTACCAATCAGTAGACTAACCCAAGTACCTATGGAAGTCGAAGGATTAAGAACATATGCCGACTTCAAAGTTATTGACATTGTCGATGACACAAACCCATATCTTGCACTTCTAGGAATTGATTGTGCAATAGACAACCAAACTATTATAAACTTCAAGAAAAGGATCTTATCGTTCGAAGATTTCGAAATAAGAGTGGTTGCACCAATTGATCCACTTGAAGGACAATGATATGTCGAGCCTGTACATATCGATGGGAAAGACAATTATCTAGACCATTTGTACAACATCATGTCTTTGAAGGAAGACTATATTAACCCAACAGCTGATGGAAACCTGAGTTGGCGTAGTGTAAGCCCATGCACGTCCGACTCAAGCGATGCTCTGGAAAATTGGCAAAACAGGCTACACGAAGTCTCCATGCGAAGATGTGCAAGAATCACAAGAGATGTCCTATAAAAATACAACTATGGAACAATGAATAATGAAATCACAAGAGATGTCCAAAGGGTAGGAGCCGAAGCAAGCGCACTGCCTACATATGAAGGATTATCTAACCTTGCATCTTTTTTGGTAGAATTTGAAGAAAACATTACAGAATCACAACGATTTTATTCTTTGGGCTATGTGCTGAAAGCTACGCCCACTAGATGGTGGGGTACACACAAACATTCTATCTTTGAATGGACACAATGTAGGGGATTAATGAAGATCAAATTTGGGGAAGAGATCAGTGGCCGCGATAAAAAATATGCAGGATTGATAGATCCTGGGAAACATATTGAGCACTGTCAAGGGTTTTGGAAAGAATATCCGTGACAAGAATGGGTTCATCGATTAATCCACACTTTGGAAATGGTACCTAGAATTTAGTACACATTAGAAGAGATGCGACGAGGAAACATTGAATGGGAAATCTTAGTTGTAAGCTTTACCTAGACATTTGAATTTGTAAGCGAACACCCAACAATGGATGCTACGTTACAGGTAATAAAGGAGAAGATATTTGAAGAAATACCGGTTGCAGACACAAACTTCCATCAATGTAGCATGAATACACATAACTGGATGAAGTGTTATAATATCACGAAATATCTGAGCGATAGTGACCCATTCTCCATAATCTCCATGTGTCAGAAGGAATGTGGGAAGTGGAAAGAGTTCGCACATGTGAAAATACACGGTACCCTACTAGATACGACCTAAGAAAAGGGGGAGGAACAGAAGGAAAAGGTTGTTATACTAACTTTGCATAACATTGTGAGAAGGAAAAGCAAGTCGTAAGGAGCGCGACAACAAGCCGGGAAACCTCAAAATAAAAGCGGAAGTTTCAAATGAAATGACACTACCATAAAGCGACTCCATGATTGGAATAGTAATTAAGTAATGTACTAACATGATACTTTCCAGTCATTAATATGAAAATCTTGACAGAATCCAGTGGCATACCTTCGGACCATGTCCACCATAAATAATAATAACCATCTTTACCGATGCCAGCTAAGTGACAGCATGTCGAAAAAGTTTCCTTAAATATCCCACAATGTCGCCCCCAGGCGTTCGAAAGACAGAGTACTTTCTAAGTACAGACTGCTCGTGTGAAAGACAACTGTCAAGAAGTTGTTGTTTCATAATATGCAGTGTTACTATATTCAAAATCATTGTGCCTCGAACAAGAAAAGAGTGAGGATTGTATGAGACCCAATGAGCAGAAACCAGTTTATCTCCATTACGATAGTAAGTGTTAACCCCCCTATGATACCTGTATCCACTACTCCCATGGAACATGGTACATGACATAGAAACCCAAGGAAATAGCCTCTTCTAGCTACTATCCAAGTTCCATCTTGATCTTCAGAAGAAGAAAAAACGCAGAATGCAATAACACAAATTGCCACCAACTCCTAAAGGGAAGCAGCTGATGAAGAATCCGACGAAGGAGAAATTTACAATAATGCCACCAGGATAGAAAGAGGGAGAAGAATTCGAAACTAGGAATTTATTGATGCAACACCGATTATCATCCCTAGCAAGGGATATGCTACACTAGTAGCACCTAAAAACCCAAAAGGTATGAAACTGTAGGATATCCTGCTTCAGCTAGAAAAACCACCCTTTTAAGATTCAGACTCCAGTAAACTCAGCTACCGTGATAGGAAGAATTATATGAAGCTGGTCAGAGATACACCAGAATCATCAAACCGTTTTGTTCCAATGCAATGGGAAAATGGGCTAGAACAGTTGGGGCTACTTTCATTCCTCTTCATGCCTCACTTTGGTTGGACCACAAAGGTGGATACTTACGTAAAACAATTGCTGGTAGTATTTCATGCAGGTTTCCTTTGGTTAGAAAAACCTTATTCGGTTGATGTCAACCTAATCTTAGCAATCACAGGAATGTCGAGAGTTGCGTCAGACTCGGTATCAACCTTCAAGACGAGAAAGCACCCAGCCTAGATTGCAAAAGTCAAGGAAAAATATGACATGTTCAGCTTTGGAAAAGAGTTCTTAATATCATCCATCAATGACCCTGCTACTCGTATGGAAACAATGATATTAACACACAAACTGTTGTGTGTCTCACAACCAAAGCAACGTACTGTAGGAATAGTAATGTTGGATGCACTCTGTGCAGAAGGAGTTCAAATCAATTTGTATCAATTATTGCTTAATGAACTGGTAGAAGGTGTCGCTTTATCATAGGAAGAAGGTACTCCTTTCCATTTTTCTTGGTTGTTACTTTTAATCTTGTTTACTATGTGGTATGAGCCAATAGATTATCAGCCAGTTGATTTACCTATCCCCTGTAGAGGAGAGAGATACCAGAACTTGTGGTTCTCGCAAGACAAAGACCGACAACTGAGTAGCAACATTGAATTATTTGTCCATACTGAATCTTTAAAGAACTTGGTAAAGAAGCATGTAAGACTTAGTGCAACGACAATGTCCAAGTTTCAACAAACAAATTTTCAAATAGGACCGCAATATGTTTACATCCAACCATGACGAGACCCCCGAGGACAGTGGTTGCCAACACAATATGTGCTCATGGAAGAAGATATAGAAACCTTTATCAGTGATTGGATAGAATAATGGAAATAGGAAGGATCACCAACTCCAGGATAGGAGAATAACCAACACACGGACATCACAATGCTAGACAAAACTCAACATAATCAACCTCAGAATGAGTCACGGCTAGAGAAGCAATAGTAGGAAGCATAGAATGAATAAGTACAAAGAGAACCTTCACACAAGAAATGAAGGATACCAAGGAATCCAATACTTCTTGTGTGGATGATGAGGAAGTTGCAGCCTTAGCAAAATCCCTCCAAAAATATGTACAGACAAGTTTCAACGACTTCAAAAAACAACATAATCAATTTATTAGTACTATCACAGACATGCTAACTGAACTAGGGAGAACAATTGAGGAAGTAAAAATTGTAGTAGATTGTGCACTGAAGGTACCTTCGTCATCGTACGCACTTGGCCCGTCGAAAGCATACGGAATCCTGTGACCCAGAGAAGATCACCCCGTTAGAGTACAACTAAGCAGAGACGTACTGGAATTAGAAACCCCAGACTCCAGCAAGATTGACAGAACCGCTGGCCATATATTCTTAGATTTCTCAAAGATGCGATTGAAGGATTTGCATGCATTACAGAAAGAAACAGTTGTAGAGATTCGAGTAAGAGGAAATACCCTTGAAAATCAGGTGAAGCACTAAAAAAAGGCTATCCATAAAATTAAGGCCCATATGCAAAGAACCACACAAGAAGAAAGAAAAGAAGAAGCAAGTAAGCAGAATCTAAAAAATGTCATCAATCTTGTTTGTTCGAATCTTGATGATGTTGAAATGTCACACGACATACCATCAGAAGACAAGGTCCTCCAACTAGGCAAGATAGCATATTACCTTAAGAAAAAAGTAACTCAATTAGAAGATAAAAGGAGACCCAGTACACCCCCAGAAGTGCTAGCAAGCAGAAGATATGCACCCACTCAGGATACGAAATGAATAGAAGAAGTAGAGAAAACATGTGATAAGGCTGTGGACCAAGTCTCACAGACTTGGGAAGCCCTAATGGACGATGAGAAATCACAAAGGATTGCAAGTGAGCTCACTGTGTTTGAAGAAAATATAACCCAGATAAGAAATGAGATGAAACAACTAACCTCGAAGAAGAAAAAGGTCAAGGAAGTAGAGATGCGGAAATTGCAGCAACAAATGACCGTGCTACGCGCACAACAATAAGGGCATGAGTAAAAGGTAGAGGAATTACATGCAGAAGAAGAGAGAGTTACAGGCTTAATTTAGCCTGTACACCAGAAGATGCACAAAGTAGCGACATCTGTATAAAGAGTCATTCTAGAACACGTCAATTTCGACCTGGTGGAGCACATGCAGAAAACAGAGAAAGAAGTGCACATAGAGACATAGAAGTTGGTGAAAATCGTGGAGGATTTTTAGAACAAAATCAACGCAAGTCATTTTATGGAGCACTAGTTCGCATGTCTTGGGACGAGCCATAGGTGAGTGTTGGGGGCATGTTGGGACTCGGGATAGTAGGGAATAATTCATGTAGAATTCTTCCTAAGTATGGAGATGAACATAAAGGATAATAGGAAGGAGATACAACAGAGGAAGCAACACCAAGGGAAAGGGAAGGATGCTGCGAATAAAGAAGGAAAGAGAAGAAGAAGACAAAGATCAGGCATGCGACGAGGAAGCTACGTCGGATGAGTAATCCGCAATAGAAGGACAAAATGAGATATGAGATGAAATGGAAGAATATTAGTAGAAGCAGACGTGTAAATAATGTAATGACTGGAAAATGACAGTAAGGCATAATGTTGAGAAAGCGACAATCCTTAACAATCATGGTTACGAGCTTGGCTGGAGCCGATGGAAAACTACTCGCGTGAAAGCATATTTGTAACTCAGGCTGATAGTGCCTTTCATTATGTGTTACTAGAATAGGAAAGATAGCCTGTTTGCTAGATATAGTAAGTCAGCTGAGATAGCGACTGAAAAAGAGTGTGTAATGAGTCTGTTAGAGTTTGTATTGAGTTGGTATTGAGTCTGTAACAAGAATGTATGGGACTTGTGTAGTGGGGCTATAAAATAAGGAACCCAAGATGTAGATGGGTTAGTCAGTTAGCTGATTAGGTGATACAACATTTGAGTAATCTCTAGATTCTTGGAAAGACACTCGAGCTAGACTTGATATAAGCATTTTTGGTTAATGACTTTGTATCGCTAAGTGCATCAGAGTAGAGCTTTTGTAGCTGAGTGTGGAAACGTGTAGAGAAGGTTGAGTCGATCCATGATGTGTGTGGATCACTAGTAGGAGTAGAGTAGGAAGAGAAATAGATAAGATCAGAGAGCATGCGAGGGAGGAAAAGTCTGTAAAGATAGAAGAGAATAGCTTGAACAAAGTCTGCAACTTTGTGCGCAGAGAAAAGGTGCATCTATTTCCTCATGCCAGATGAAGAGAACCTTGTGGTTTTTTCCCAGATGGGTTTCCACTTTACATGTTGTGTATATGTGTGAATGTTGAAGTAGTTTATATATGTGTGTGAATGTTGTGTTGAATGACTAGTTGATTATTGTGATACATATGGATAAATGCATGACTGTCACATTATATGAATGAATATGATTATGTTGTATCTTAACTATTTATTTACTTATGTTGCATAAAGAAGGGTTGGATCACAACTTAGTGTTAAAGTATTATGCATACAAGTAACCCACCTTCCCGATCTTTGTTGGAAGCCTTGACGCAGAGCTGAGGTACTAAAACACCCTCCCACACAAACTGTGAAAACATAGTTTTGGTAGTTACCCATAAAAATGAGATATCTCGGATGAGACGAAATCTGTGTCGCAGGTGTTGCCGGCTGAGCTCTGCTCCGTCGAGATGATATCTTGGGATTTGTTGTGCTGAGAAAAAGGGACTTAACTGTTAGGAACCCATGTCAATCCTTCTCTTTACCGTGTTAGTATATTGTGTTGGATGCATATGCTTTGTAAGTCGTCCCATAGTAATTGTGGATCCATAGTTTGTGTTATTGTTGTTGGGCGCATATCCTTTGTAAGCCGCCTGTAGTATTTGTTGATCCATAGTTTATAATGTCCCATGGTTTTGACCCATAGTATTGGCGCCTATTTTGAGTATATAAGTGTGTGTTGAGGCCAAGGAAGACACCGTGAAGTTATTTTGTATTGAGCTTGCTCAAAGGAGGTTGCCCCCTCAAAGTGGCCTGCGATTAATATAAAATTGATTTTGAGTTCTGCTGCTATATCATGTATTTTGATTACTTGTTTGCTGTAGGGTCTTCACATCTGGTATCAGAGCGCTCTCTTGGGCTCGTTAGGTGAAATTTCTGCCCAAATTTTTTTTTCGCTTCTGTTGCAGGTTCGGATCTGGGAATAATCCCTATCCGCTTAACTGTGGCAAGTACTTGCGCATAAGCCCTAAAACTCATTGTGAGGAGTACCACAGGAAGCCCGAAGTAGCTGGCCCATTGAGAGGACCTGCCAGCGAAAAGGGCAACGACCCCTACCTAATTGACTAGTTCCCACCCGTGAGGTAAACCAAGAGCTGTCATTTGTGGCCAAGCGGTTATCAGTTTTACCTGAGCTGTGGAGTGAGGGGTATTGCCCCAATACGCAAGCCGTCAGACAGCATTGGTGGCCGAGTGAATCCCTTGAACCGATAGGAAGCCGCACATACCTGGGGTCCATATCTATTTTCAGTTGCACAATCGTAGATTTCCTCTGTCCAGAACTGTTGCTGGTCAGTTCAGCGCCATTGCAGATCCATTTGTTGCCGATCACTTTCGCGTCGTTACAGATTCCATTGTTTTCGATCACAAAATTCTGTTTTTCGGCCATATCTCCTTGGTTTCAACTCTGTTTTCCCTGAAACTTCACTGACATCTCTGCAATTCCATTCTGTATATTTCATTCCTGAAGACCCTATCCCAAATTCCACTTCCCAAAACCCGAAATCCCACATTTGTCTATTTTTAGGGTTTGCGATAACTCCTTCAATTTTCACCCAAACGCCTTCAAATTTTGCCACCGTATTCCTTTCCTCATTCTGTTTCTTTGTCCCTCTCTACCAAATTTTCTCATTCTTTCACCCTGCTCCTAAAATCCCCATTTTTGCTTCCCTGTCCTTTCGACAATGTCCAAAACTTACTCAAACCCAAATTACCCTTCCGATTTTTTCCCAAATCCAGATTTTCCTCTACTGAAACAGTTTTTGTTTTTGTTTTTCTACCCACTTCCCACCAAAAAATAAAATAAAAAAAATCCTGGTTATGGTTGTCACCCGCACAGGAGCAAAAACCATGGAGGCAGCACTTGCAGCCATCCAAGCCAAACTCCAGGAACTGGATGAAAAATTTCTCTGTCTCCATCTTGAGCATTCAGCTATGAACACTAGACGACAGTCTGAGTCTTCATCAAACAATGGGTTCTCTTCTTCCAGCAATTTTCGCGGTCCGAAGCTAGATTTTCCTCGCTTCAATGGTACTGACCCGACTAGATGGATCTATCGTGCAGAACAGTATTTCAGTCTTCATAATACTTTTGATGTCCACCAAGTTCCACTTGCCTCCTTTCATTTGGAACAGGAAGCTCTTCAATGGTATCGTTGGTACATCTAGGCTCATGAAGAGCCAAAATGGCCTGATTTTTGCCAGCTCCTTTTGCAACGATTTGGTCCTAGTGCTTTTGATGACTTCACAGGAGCTCTCACTAAACTTTGCCAAATTGGCACTGTGAAAGAGTATCAAACTGAATTTGAGAAACTAGCTAATCACACTGAAGGATTACCTGATGACTTCTACCGGAGTTGTTTTATCAGTGGTCTAAAGGATGCAATTCGCTCTGAGGTCAAAATGTTCAGTTCCAACATAATGATGGAAGCCTTGGGGTTGGCTACGTTGGCAGAAGACAAGATGGCAACCCAACAGTGCTCCAAATCCTCTTTTGTTCCCTTCCGAAATATGGGTTCTCAACGACCTCCCATTCCGCCAGCTCCTCGCTCACCTCCAATCAAGCAATTATCTGAAACAGAGATGCAGGCACGCAGAGAAAAAGGGCTTTGTTATAATTGTGATGAGAAATTCAGTTGGGGACATCGATGTGTTCAACAAAAGCTCTATCTCCTGGATGTGGATTCTCCACCTGCCTCTGAAATTGGTGAAGAAGCTTCTGATACAATGGATGCTCCGGTTGACACTCAGGAGCTGCCTACTGACCCTCCATCTCAGGACGACCAGCTCGAGATATCCCTTCATGCTTTAGCTGGAGTCACTTCCCCCCAAACAATGCGGGTACGCGATTACTTCAAGAAGCTTCCTCTTACAATACTCATTGATTCTGGCAGCACTCATAATTTCATTGACCCTCGGATCGCTAAACAAGCTGATTGTTTTATCCATCCTTGCTCCAACTTTGAAGTCATGGTTGCCAATGGGGGCACCTTACCTTGCAAAGGGAAGTGTCATAATGTGCGTATCTCTATGGGAGATTATAACCTCCGCTCTGACATGTTTGCCTTGACCTTAGGCGGATGTGATGTGGTTTTGGGCACTCAATGGCTGCGCACACTTGGGCCCATATTATGGGATTTTGCTGAACTTTGGATGCAGTTCTCCCCCGATGGACACAAACACACATTAAAAGGATTACAACCAGGGTCTCTCAGCATCATCAGTTCACATCGCATGGAAAAACTCCTTAAGAAGAGTTCCCATGGTGTTATCGCTCAGCTCCATTCCATTCAAATGAAACCATCAGCGGCCCCCACTACTCCTTTTACATGGACACATGTTACTGAGTGTGCATTTGACAAGCTGAAACAAGCTATGTGTACTACACCTGTTCTAGCTATGCCCGATTTTTCCAAGCCCTTCACTATTGAGAGTGATGCTTGTGGCAATGGACTTGGTGCTGTTCTCCTTCAAGATGAACACCCCATTGCGTTCACCAGCAAAGCCCTTTCCAGTAAGAATTTAGCTGCCTCTACATATGAGAAGGACATGATGGCTATTTTGCATGCAGTACAAAAGTGGCGACCCTACCTCCTAGGGAATCATTTCTGCATCAAGACTGATCACCAGAGTCTGAAATATTTCCTAGAACAGCGGGTATCCTCCCCCGCACAACAAAAATGGGTAAGCAAACTCATGGGTTATGATTATGAGATCACTTATAAGAAGGGTAAGGACAATATTGTGGCGGATGCCCTTTCTCGCACAATTGATGCCCAAGGTTCTCTTTCCGCTATTTCTATGCCTGTTCCAAATTGGTTGCAATCGGTTCAATAGGGTTATGTCAATGACTCTTCATTATCTCACATCATCCAACGCTTGGAAAATAACCCTTCTGTTGTCCCACATTACTCTTGGGATGGTGCTTCACTGAGATATAAGGGTCGTTTGGTGCTTCCCCAGAACACAGCTCTTCAACAAGCTATCTTCTATGAACTCCATGCTTCTCCGTCAGCTGGGCACTTTGGTTTTCTCAAAACGTATGAACGGGCACGGCGCAACTTCTTTTGGCAGGGCATGAAAAGGACAATTCAACAGATGGTGGCTGAATGTGATACCTGCCAGTGCAATAAGGGTGAAACAACACCCCTTTCGGGATTGCTCGAGCCCTTTCCCATACCTACCCGAATATGGACAGATATTTCTATGGATTTCATTGAAGGGTTCCCTAAATCTGGAGGGAAGACTGTGATTTTGGTTGTGGTTGATCGCCTCTCCAAATATAGTCATTTTTGTGCTCTCAGCCATCCCTATACAGCCTCTTCCGTTGCTCAAATTTTCCTGGACCAGATCTTTCGTCTTCATGGAATGCCTTCTTCCATTGTCTCGGATCGTGATGCGACTTTCACTAGTCATTTTTGGACAGAACTCTTTCACCACATGGGCACCAAACTGAAGATGAGTTCAGGTTATCACCCCCAAACGGATGGTCAGACTGAAATTATAAATAAATGCTTGGAAACTTATCTTCGTTGCTTCTCCTCTGAGCAACAACATCAGTGGGCAAAGTGGCTCCCTCTCGCTGAATGGTGGTACAATACCTCTTACCACACTGCCTCTAAAATGACTCCATATGAAGCAGTTTATGGTCAGGCACCACCAATTCTTCTTCCTTACACCCCCAACAGTTCTCCAGTTCAGGCAGTTGACGCGGTCCTTCGAAATCGCGATGAGGTTCTTCGCATTTTGCGCGAAAACCTTCACATGGCAAGAAATCGCATGAAGCAACAAGATGATCAGCACCGTTCTGAGCGCACTTTTGAAGCCGGTGATATGGTTTTTATTCGTCTCCAGCCTTATAAGCAATCCTCACTAAAACTCAAAGGGCGTCATAAGCTCGCTCCAAAGTTCTATGGGCCATATAGGATTCTTCAGAAGATTGGGTCTGTTGCTTATAAATTGGAACTTCCGCCTTCTTCCCGCATTCATCCAGTATTTCATGTCTCTTGTCTAAAGAAAGTTCTTGGCACCAACATCAAAGGCCAAACTATTTTACCAGGACTGGATAATGAAGGATCCATCTTTTTGGAGCCGGAGGCTGTCCTCAATAAGCGCACTCGTCAGCTTCGCTCTCGCTCTATCACAGAGGTCTTAATTCAATGGCACGGTATGCAGCCCGAGGATGCTACGTGGGAACCACTCCTTCAGATTCAGCTACGATTTCCACATCTAAAGCTTTGAGGACAAAGCTTTTTCTAAGGGGGAGGGGATGTTAGGAACCCATGTCAATCCTTCTCTTTACCATGTTAGTATATTGTGTTGTACGCATATGCTTTGTAAGTTGTCCCATAGTAATTGTTGATCCATAGTTTGTGTTATTGTTGTTGGGCACATATGCTTTGTAAGCAGCCTGTAGTATTTGTTGATCCATAGTTTATATTGGCCCATGGTTTTGACCCATAGTATTGGCGCCTATTTTGAGTATATAAGTGTGTGTTGAGGCCAAGGAAGACACCGTGAAGTTATTTTGTATTGAGCTTGGTCAAAGGAGGTTGCCCCCTCGAAGTGGCCTGCAATTAATATAAAAGTGATTTTGAGTTCTGCTGCTATATCGTGTATTTTGATTACTTGTTTGCTGCAGGGTCCTCACATAAACCTGGGTCCAGGGACAGAGAGAGGGAAGAAAGCCAATAATTCCCTTAATTTCCCCATCACGATGGATGAGTACCTCTTTGTTTTTCAACAACATTGAAAAGGGTAACAAATTCTTGATATAGATCATCAAGTGATGAGTCCATCCTCATATGTTTTATGAACCTGAGAAAGGATGGGTTCATTCCCAGAAAAAGGTCCTTCATCGCTTAATTTTACAAGTCCTAATATGGTAAACTTAGTCATCATTTCATGTTTAGAGAGACTGAAATGACTAAGAAGACTCCAAGATGGAATTTTTCGTAAATTTAGTCCCCAAGGTCTGAAAAAGTATAAACCAATACCCATGAGAACTCTTCTAGTCATGATGAACTAGAGTGTACATTTTTCGTAAATGAGTCTAAGCGGTCCGAAAAAGGGGTAAACTATCACCGGATAGACGACCTTTCCAATACTTTTACAAGCATGAAAGAATCAAGTTTGCTTTGTGATATTTTCTTATTTAAAGAGTCTAAAACCATATTAAAGACTACTCCAAGGGGGTTTCCTTTTTCGTGTCTAGTTTTACAAGTCGGAAAAAAGCGATAAAAGTATACTTGATACCTTTTCTCCTAGTTTTTAATGAGCACGACTAGGGTATAAAAGGCACTCATAACCTTTTTCAATTTGATTCAGAGCATGAAAAAGTCAAAAAGAGACTCCGTCGTAGCCAAAAAATGTTCAATAAGGCCCTGAAATCCTTAAAAAAAAGATTAGAATACTTTCACAATTAAAACTATGGAAAAGCATGGTAAAAATGAATAGTATTTAACTATTTCTAATATTATTTTATGTTAAAAAATAAAAAATGATATAAAAAGTCACAGTAAAAACTATTTACCATTGTTTTTTTTATCATAGGACTTGAGTGAAAACTATTGTTGGAGAGGAGAATTTGCAATGAGGATTCCAGGAGCTACAGACACCCATTCGACGAACCATCAAGTGCAGTTGAGAGTTCTCATCCTTTTCTTCCTTTTGATGGTTGATTTTTTTATTTTAATCATGATTTTTAAGGTTTTTAGGAAGCTCTTGGAAAGGGGAAGAGTGTGCCTTGGTCGATGCTCTTCTCCCTTTCTGAAGGTGCACCGACGTACTCCCTAAAAAGGGAAAGAGCATTAGGGGCGCTCTGTCCTCAAAAGGAAGAGGCATCATCGCTCTATTCCTTTGAGGAAAGAGTGTCGGTGGCCGTGAACTTCCAAAAACAATAAACTAAGCATGAATTTCAAGTCTTTTTACTTAATGAAATGTGTATAATGGTTGTTGTGTGTATTTCTACGGGTGTTTGACACAAAACATGGTCATCTAGAAGGAGCATGAGCATGAATTGGACGATACCCAAGCGACAAATGATCCAATGATGGTGAGAGAATTGAGACTCTTGAATAACTTCAGAACTCCAGGCATGAGAGACCATGTTAATCTACTGGATCACTTGATAAGGATGTGGGACCTAGAGCAACAACATTTCCAAGTGTGCACCCACATCTTGACAATTGATGTCGATGATATCTATTTCTTAACTGGACTATCCAAGAGAGGAAGTCTGGTGTCACTCTTAGGTCCCAGAGGGGGAGATATGACTATTGACAATCCCATCGATGAGTACTGCGTGATCAAATTGAGGTCCCAAGGAGACAATATTTCGATCAAACACATTATGGATCGACCTTTGAGGATGGTTTCCTTCACTATTGAGAAGATGGTGGGCAGTATGGCTTCCCATCAAATAACCTAAACTCACATGTTATCTGTGTTGGAGTGCATGGCTCCAACTATCTTCAACTAGAGTGAGGGGATATTAATGAGCTTCAAAGAACAAGTCACAGAATGTCAGAGAGGAGAGCTCAAGCAGTTTGGCTATGGGGCTATGGTAGTGTCTTTATTCCTAGAGAGGGTGCCTTTGTTATTCCCTTAAGTTCCAATTAACAGGCTGGAGCCTCAATATCCATAGATGTTGAGGTGGGTAGAGGCTATGGACCTCCATGGAGGTGGGGGTTGTCCCACCATGACTTATGGTTCAGTATTCTTCCAGTGGATACAAGGAAAACTTCTGATGGCATAAGACTATGCATACATGGGGACTGATTTTAGGGGTGACCCTAATCTACCATTCCCTGAGGATGACCGAGGTAAGAATGATTTTAGGGGTGACCCTAATCTACCATTCATTGTGTTTTTTCATTTGATAGAATATTTCATTTTTTGTGTGTTTTGTGATACTAAGACATGGTATACTCTTTTGAAGACATTGGTCCATCCCAACATACAGGAGCATCGCCTATTGAGAGGCAGGGGATGGTGAGAGAGATTGCTTTCCAAAATGTGGAGGTCGAAGTCCGAGAAGGAGTTACATGAGGTTGAGGAAAACCTGCAGAGACTGATGTTCAGAGTTCCAAACATCTCTATCGATGATCTTCCTCTATGTTATCAACACCATACTATAGGGGTGTTAGGTCGGTTTGGGAGGCTACTCCGTAGGGTAGCTCGAGTGGCCATGTGCTATCATGAGCACGTGGATTATTCTAGAGTGACTCTTGTCTTGTAGTATATAATGAAATATTCGAAGCTTCAGATTTTTGACCTCTTTATGTACTAAAAACTTGACAGTTTCATATTTTTTGGTGCATTGAAAGCTTATGGCTTCAGTTTTTGCATCGGTATCAATTATATATATATATATATATATATATGAAAAACATTTTTTTTACAGAAAATGTGTGTGTATGTGATGTGTTTGTACATGAACGAATACTTATTATGTGTTTTTGTGATCTTTATACATGTGACCAATCTTAAATGAACATCAAACATGAGATAAGTGTTAATCCAAAACATAATTAGTTAATGAATCAGCTACTGCATTCAAATGTCTTGGAATGTGTTGATACAAAATAAACTCAAAAGACCTCTTAAGAAGCAAACCCTTCAGAACATTAGAAGAAGTGAGGGGTTACAGATGGTGTAGACCCGGTTTAATTGATTCACAACTAATTCTGAATCTAAATAAACCTTAATGTGACCCACAACATTTGTTAAAGATTCAATTAATAACCCAATCACTCCATGATACTCTGCAAGATTGTTTGTAGAGGGACCTAAACAAGTTCCTCCTGAGATTACCAAATCACTGGTAGGGTAATAAAGTACCCAATCCAATAATTTTATATTCAATTTATAACTTCTATGTAATGTCCCTTTTTTGCAATTTTGGAGAAAATTACAAATTGGGCAAAATTCGAGCTTAACTAGTCATGACTCTGGAGGGTTCCAACTTTCACCAAATGGTCCCGAATTTGAAAAGAAATGGTATGGAGAGCCTTAAAACATAACAAGGTGTTTTATGGAAACTTTTATTTCAACTTTAGACTCTGCAACCTTGTCTGTGGCTAATGACAAAAAGGCCAAAATTACTAGGAAATTGTGATGAAACCCCCCTATGGTGTAGGCTAGCTGGGCTTCCCAAATCATGTACAAACCTCCAAAATTTGTAAGTAGAGTATGGGGATTGATATTATACCTCATGTAATTTCATTACACATGTTTATTATTTCTGCAAACTGGTTATAGAGTTCCACATTTGTTTGATAACTTTCAGTGAAATTGCTTATGGGGAAATTGCATAACTAGCTCAATTTTTTACATATGAAAGGTAGAGTTAAAGGATCAAATTAGGATGTGAAATATAGACACCATATAAATAATAAACGTTTCTTCCCCAACAGTATTAAACACCATAGAAATCCCCTTATATAATTCTTGTATACAACTCATTCAGTATGAGAGTCAAATACATGAAACTAGTGAATTAATAGCATGGAATTGCAAGAGTTTCACATATGGATTTCTTGGATTTCGACCCATAGATAATAGAGACATGAAATTACAGATTAAAACATCATATATGGCTGTCACAACATCATAAAACGAAAATAAAACCCCTCATACAAGAGTCCTTCACGATTGAAGCCAAAGTCATGGAAACTAGTGATTCAATGGCATGGGAATGCAAGCTTTTCACACATGAGTTTACTGGATTTAGAGACAAATAGAATATGGAAATGAAATTAAAGAGTAATACATAATATATGGATGTCACAACATCATCCAAATCATAGAATATCCCTCATACAAATCTAGTATAAAACTACTTCAAGATTGAAGCCAAAATCCATGAAAACTAGTGATATAATGACATGAGAATGCAAGCTTTTCACATAGGAGTTTCTTGGATTTTGAGATGAATAGAATATGGGAATTAAATTAAAGAGTCTTGAATAATATATGGATTCCAAAAAATCATAAAACTCATATAAAATTCCTCATACAAATCTGATATAAAACCACTTCAAGATGGAAGCCAAATCCATGAAAACTAGTTATTCAAGAGCATGGGGAATGCAAGCCTTTCATACATCTATTTATGATATTTCGACTTGTAGAGAATATGGAGATGATATTACATATCCATACATAATATACCCAATCTTGGGCATCAAATATCCCCAACAAAGTGCAAGAACCACTCCAACAAGTGTGCCATTAACATGAGAGTGTGGGGGAATGGAGAAGGGAATGAGAGAATAGGGAGATTAAATATTATATTAAAAAATGAATGACTAACATATGCTTCTTGTTTGTGTGCATCTCTTAAACAAAGTAAAAAAAGAGTTAGATCTATGCTAAACAAGAGTTTGGTTATACTTCTAACGATCGCATATCAAGCATATGAAAACTAACATGACATATGAATCCATTCTCACACTACAAGAAAAAGGCCTTTGGTGATGATTATGCATGTGATGGAACTTGAAGGGTCATAACCATGTCACATATGATGATGGGCCTTAAAAAATCGTCATTTTAATTGTCTTCAGAGACATTCCTTTAAGGTGCGTCACCAAATCCCTTTTCAATGACACTTTTTGCAAGGGTTGTTAAAGGCCTTTTGTCAATTCTCTATTTGCTGACACCTCTAGTGATGGTCCTTTAGTGGACCTCACTAATACCCATTGGTGAGGGTTATGTTTGTGGTGAGACATAAAGGGTCATCACCAATGTCATATATGATGATGGAACTTAAAAAAAACATCATTGTAATTGTTTTTAGAGACATTCCTTTAAGGTTTGTCACCAAATCCTTTTTCAATGACACTTTTCGTGAGGGTTGTTAAAGGATCATTGCCAAATCTCGTTTGGGTGAAATTTCTAGTGATGATCCTTTAATGACACTCACTAATACTCTTTCTGGTAACTTTTAGTGATTCTAAAAAATTGTTTGTTACCATTGATAATTCTAATGAGTTTTTCATGATGTTATGTGACCATCGCTATAGTTTTTGATAAAATATAATGGTTTAATACCACTGCTAGACCTCAAAAATGGTTCCTTTATACTAATTTTACACAAAAATACTCCTTGTACTATATTAGGTTATATGTGGTGGATCAAGCCCCTACACATTGTTCATGAGACTTGAAATCAATAGTTATAACTTAATTCCCTAGTTTTTTTCCATGGACCATGGTTAGGGCATTATAATGCTTGTCCATCATGCATTAAAACTTAAAAAGGTTCCATATATATTTAAAAGGAAAAATATTCCTTCATAGGGCCTATGTGGTGTTATAGGACCTTACATATGGTGCATGAACCCTTAAAGAAGAAATTAGGGTCTAATCCCTAGTTTTTGGCCCCAAACCACGGTTTAGATCCCAATTCCCATCCCTGAATATACAATAATCCTTATACTTGTGCTTCTCTATATTTTTCAAAATATTCCTTGTACATTTCCACAATAGTAGCATCATGTCATTAAGGGCTTTGGTGAAGTCCTTGTTTACTTGATCTTTATTAGGCCTCAACCAAGAGTAAAGTGTAGAGTCTTCTCCTTCAATGCATCATTAGATAAAAACAAGTAATCCATAATTAGCATGTTATCCTTACAGTGTTTAATGGTGCCCAATGTAATACCCCTGGTTGAGACCCCCTAAGCGGATCATATGTATGGTGCAAATATCGATATGCCATGTTGTATGGTGGAATAAATGTATATTTTGACATTATTAATGTAAAAAATATATAATTGGCTTTAGCTTATGTAGAACACTGAAGAGATGGGGAACATGTGAATTCACTAGTGAGAGGTAAGGGGGTTGTAAATGGCCTATGAGGATATGTCCTAATCCTGTTACTACCTTAATTACCTAAAGGAAGATCCGTTGTCCTTAATTGAACCTAAACATATTCATTTACCCTTAAAACCTGACCTAAGGGTTATGAGTGCATTATAAAAAGTGTTTAAGTGGGGATTAGTTGTATCTTTGACATGTTGCTTAGGATGGACGTATATTTTCATGGAAAAAGGAAAATGTGACAGCGGGGGTGTGCATGGAGTGCAAAGGATAGAACGAATAACTAAGTGAGAGACGAACAAACTAGTGGGGGAAAATCAGTGAGGTAGGCATGGGAAGTCAAGGAGGCCACAGGGGGATGGAGTCTAAGTTGAGGAGAACCTGGAACCTCTGAACCAATTATGTGTTGCATTGGCCAATTCCATTTCCCCTGAATCTCTATTGAACGTATGATTGACTAACTGTTTGTGGTCAATGAAATGGTGGATTGTTGATGAACCTTTCTGGTGGAATTCCTAGGAACTGAATAGTAGTGATGGTTTTTCACTATTGTGCTATCAAAAAAGAAGCTAGAGTGGGAGTTCTACTGTTTGGCATGGAAATTGGTTGTAGCCTGAATTTCCTGGATGCATGTAAACCTATGTTAAATTCCTTTGAATTGTGGGAAATGTCAAATGATAAATCCCGTTGTGGAATGAATTCGAGTAAAGTGAAGAATCTCTAGTGAATTCAAAATTCCCAATTTGGGGTGGCACTTTGTTGAGAGACTAATGAACAAAGTGGTGTACAGTTGGGTGGATCCTGGATGCCACGAATCTAGTTGCCATTTATATTAAATTCAGATAAGTGTTTGAAGTTTAGTATTAATTTTGCATTTGATTATGAATCTAGATGTGTGAAAGAACCAAATGTGCATGTTGTTTACGTTGATTATTGGAAATTGATAAATTGCTATTATGCTTTGAAAATGAATAGATAATATAACTTGTCCATGGTGTTATTCAATTCTGTATTTGAATGCATGTTTCCTTGGTTGGGCTTTGGTATCTAAGCTAATGAAGTTCCAAGGTATGTTAATGGTATTATGAATGAATGAATTGTCATGGTTTGTTTCATGTGTTTGAAAACATAGTGAATGAATGTATATATTTCTAGATGGTTATTCGTAGTTAAGCCAGAGGAATTTCAAAGATTGTTTCATGACAAATGTTTACAGACTTATTGGGATAGAATGTATTCATTCTATATATTGCAGGGTAAAGGATGATAATCCTTAGCTATAACCTATTCATACTTAGTCTTGCACAGGGTTGTTAAACCTGTTATGGACTCTTACTTGACTGGTACAAAAACTTGTAATTTGTTTCTTGTTGTTGCAGTTATTTGTTTAAGTTATGTTTTAGAGTTATGTTCAGTGATAACTCTTTCCCGCGACCTTAATGCAAATGAGGATAAATATTGAAAGTCTAGTCTGAGATTCAATTGTTTAGTATTAAACTTGTGAATTAATCCATTTATTTGTATGAAACTTGATTGCAGGTTTGAAGGCAATAAATCTGCAAGTGTATCTAGTGACAATTTTTACCTTGGTTATTTTCTCTTTTTTCGTTTTTATTTTTTTATTTTTTTTTATTTTTTTTTATCAGTTGGTGTGCTTGACACATGCCTATTTGGGCCAGGTTTTAGTGCCAAGACATGGTAGAAAACATTTAAGTTTCATAGTTATTTATTTCCTTAGTCATTTTCGTAAAAATGGCTAAGTGTTTAGCCTTGTAATTGGAGAAATCATTTGCCTTGATTTCTATGTCAATGAAACGGTGTTGTTGATCCAATGTCAACGTGCCAACTTTGGGATCACTGTAGTGACTCATTCTCCTGGTCTTTAATTTCTTAAAATTTCTAACTGTTTGTTTGTCTTTCTTTTAAGTGTTTGTTTGTCTTTCTTTTAACTGTTTGTTTGTATTTATTTTGATTGTTTTCTTATTGGATTAAATAAGTCTATTTCTTTGTATCTAAGGATAGGAAAAAGGGCGACAATATACATATATCTACTCTGTGACAAATTTAATATATATCAAATAATCATTTGGATCCTTCATTAATCTCGGATAGAATATATATCTAAGAAACATGTATAAGGAGAATTGCTAAATACTTAGGAAAATACCTGAATATAAGTAGTTGTGTGTAGTTTTTGTCCTAGAGCCTTCCCTTTAGCAACTTTTCTCCTGGCTTGAAAAGAAACCTAACTGCCCAAACGGGTCTGCCACCCTACCTGCTAGGAACAACCTCGTCGGCTCCCTGGCTTCAAGAAACGATGTTTCTTGAATCCCCAATCCCAAAACCTGAGTATTAAAAGTCCAACCAGCACTGTATTTTTCTTTCCCAATTTCTTGAAAACTAACAAGGTCTGTTGGTTTCCCTGCAATCTTCTTAATCCCCCTCCATCCTCTCCATCTCCCTTCCTTTATTCCCTCTCTTCATCGCCTCCTTGCCTCCATTACTACCCTTATCCCCCATTCATGAGGTCTCAACCACCTTCTTGCCTACCATGTCAAGATCAGTCAAGTCAACTCAATTAATTTTATTTTAACATTTAATTAATTAATTATTCACCTCTCTTTACGTGGCCCGCCAACAACACTCTTGCCTTAACACCGTTAACCTTAACCACATGTTTAATTGAATCCTAAATTCACATTATGTTTCCCTTTTTAAATAATATAACAAATTAAACAATGTTATTTCTTCACTATTACCTCATATTACTATTAAGACTATTTTAATAATTGTTTATTACAATTAATATTTAAATGATATTTAATAATTGTTTATCATAATTACCAGATGTTCACAATGGACCATTAGTTATAATTAATCATAACTAATACTGATTTGGATTCACTTTCTAATCATTTATAATTAAATGCAATTAATTATGAACAATCCCAATTAATACTAATTTTATAGTTAATCATAAACTTCATCCATGGATCTACTTACCATGCGTAACAATTGCATCGTATTCATAAATTAAACTTTAATTAATATTTAGTAATCAAACTAATAATACTCTTTTATTAGTAATCACAACCTTAATACTTAATAAGCGTGTATTAATCAATATTAATTTACCTTAATCAGAATTATACATTTTTACTAATGATTAGACGCAATTTTATTAGTTCACAACTTAATAAGTAATAAGTAGAATGTAACTAGTTACAATTTCAAAACATCAAGTCCCAATAATAACATCATGACACACAATTATACAAGCATATATATATAGACGATTTATGTAAATGTAGCTAATGCTTACATACATCGCGTAGGTACACTAATAGTACTAAAACCACACATCACACATAACCCATAATCACATAAGTTAATATATTCGACGCATACTTAAACATAAATTTGCAATGCTTATTCACTAACTCCAACAAGCTATAACAACAACATAATATACTAAGACACAACACAAGAGTCAAGCAAAGTGTTTCGACACACAGTTAATTAGTTCCCCTTCCAAAACTTCCACAACATTCATATCTACCTACTCCATTCTATCTATTTCACAACCAATTTCCACATCTTATCCTTCCTCTGTTGGACTACCCTGGAGCGTCAACTACATGACCTACCTCCAGTTAGAACCCATAAGTAAAGTGTCGACTCCATTGACCAAGCTTCCCCAGTAGGGACCCACTAGTCATCATCACACACCTTGGGGAGTGTGTCGTAGCACAACCCTCACATGACTCTGGGTTTCGGGGATAAATGGTGGGTAATGCCTCCACCCCCCTAATGGAACAAGGGACTATGTCTACATTGACATAATGACTGCGTTGCGACTGTCATACTTAGGTTTTGTCATTGAATAACCAATTTGGGAAGTTGGGTTTTCTGGAAACCCTACACCTGTCCACACATCATGATAATAACATAGTAATCATACATTACCGTAATAATTCATTCACATACCACATTTCTATTGGAAATCATTCTGTCGAGGTACTTCCACCTTGTGGGACTTAGTTCTCCCTTATCTCTTTTAAACCTGTCGGTTAGTCTCATAACAAAATGTTGTGCAATCGTCGACATGTACATACATAATATGTTAATGCTAACAACAACAATATAATCATTTGCATCATGAATCTGGCGCCGTAATCAATAACTTGAACATAACTTAAATCAGTATCCACTTACCATTATCTATTGAATTTGCATGCCAAGGACGTAATCAAAACAAGATCATAACTCATAATATCAACATCACACACACACACACACACACACACACACACACACACACACACACACACACACTCAGCAAATAAAAAATCCATATGTCAATAGTGTCATCTACTGAAAAAGTTCCACAATAATAAGGAAATACATCCAGTAATGATAGTGTAGGTAATAAGGTCAAAGCAAGGCGTTACATACACCCACCCTTCAGGAAGCTTCATTCTGAAGTTATAATCAAAATAGTGTGGGAAAACCACGACGCATGGTCTCCGCATCCTCCCAGGTAGCAAAACCTGGGCTATACTTGTTCCACTAGACCTTAACTTGGTCCACCAAACAGTGTCTAAGCTACCTAGCCCTGTGGTCCAATATACGTAACGGTTCGACCCCGATGATTCCCTCATCTGAAACCTGTAGTTCCTTCCAATTAAGTTTATGAGACTCATCTGCTATATAATGTCGTAAAACAAATACATGGAATACATTATGATTTTTATGCAAATGGGGTGGCAGTGCAAGACGATACGCAACGGGTCCAACTTTCTCTAGAATTTCAAAGGGTCTTATGAATCGGGGTGACAACTTTGTCCCCTTCCCAAACCTAATGGTACTCTTATTAGTCCTAATTTGTATGAAAATTGCATCACCCACTTTATAGTTTATGTTGAGCATCGACATAACTCTTTTGCTCATCCTAAGCTTCCTTTAATTGTTGTCTAATATGAATCACCTGTTCTTCCATCTCCTAAATCAACACATGTCCCACAATCACTTGGTCTTTTAACCTTTCCCAACTCAGTGGTGTTTTGTATGGCCTCCCATATAACGCTTGATATCTTGTGGCATACCAATTGAGCTGTGGTAACTCTTGTTGTAAGAAAACTCTACTATAGGGCAAGTGATTTTCCCAATGGGTTTGCTGATCCATAACATACATCCTAAGCATGTCCTCCATCACATGATTCACTTTTTCTATCTGGCCACTTGTTTCTGGATGGTAAGTTGTGCTTAAATTCAACTGAGTTCCTAAAGTCGACTGCAAAATTTTCCAAAACCTGGAATCGAATCAAGCATTCCTATCCGAAGTCATCTTCTTGGGAAACCCATGAAGACAAACAATTTCACTTATGAACACCTGCGTAACATCTGCAACATCATAGGTTTCCTTAACTGGAATAAAGTGAGCAGACTTGGTCAATTTATCAACAATAACCATAATGGCATCATGCCTATGAGAGGTAAGAGGCAATCCTACCACAAATTCCATTGAAATAACCTCCCACTTTGACATGGGAATGTCAGTCATGTTGTTGCAACAATCCTTTTGGGTAGTGATGATCAGCTTTGACCTGCTGACACTCAAGGCACCTAGTAATGAATTTGACCACGTCTCGCTTCATTCCTGCCCAAAAGAAGAGTTCTTTCATATTCGCATACATCTTCTTTACTCCGAGATGTGCACAATAGACTGGTCTGTGGGATTCCTTGAGTATATTTTCTCTAATATCTCCCTCCTCAGGGATATACATTCTCCTTTGATATCACAACAACCCATATGCTTCCAGCTCATACCCTTCAAATTCAGGTTCCACATGCCTTCCCTGTTGGAGTGTCAATATGACCTTTAGGTACCAACTGTCTCTGACTAGTTGCCCTAAAACTATCTCCTTTAAATCTACCTTTAAAGGTATGAGAGAGAAAATCCTTGGTTTTCAGCTTAAGGCATTGGCTACTACATTCTCCTTCCCTTTGATGTACGAAATCCCAAAATCATACTCACTCATAAATTCACTCCATTGCCTCTACCTGGAATTTAGGTCTCTTTGCGTGAAGAGATACCTCAGGATTTGGTGATCTAATTTGAACTCAAAGCTTCTCCTGGAAAGGTAATGTCTCCAACTCTTTAGGGATAACATCACCGCTACTAATTCTAAATCATGGGTAGGGTAATTCTCTTCATGAGGTTTTAACTTTCTTGACGCATAAGATATTACTCTGCCTTCCTGCATTAACACGACACCCAAACCCTGCCTTGAGGCATCTGTTCAAACTGTGAAGTCCTTCTCCATATCCGAAACCTGTAGAATCGGTGCACTTGTCGATAATTCTTTCAGTTTAATGAGTGCAACATCGCATTCTTTGGTCCATTCATATTTGATACCCTTGCGCTGCAAGGTAGTTATGGGTTTCACTATTTTTGAGAATCCTTCAACAAACCTTCTATAGTATCCTTCTAAGCCCATGAAGCTCCTTACTTCATGTGCATTCCTTGGCACAGGCCAATCCGTTATGGCCTCCATCTTTTCTGATCCACAGGAATTCCCTCACCATAAATTATATGCCCCAGATAATGGATCTACTTTTGATAGAAATAACACTTAGGCAACTTATCGTACAACTTGTGTTCGCTTAAGCATGACAACACCATTCGCAAGTGTTCCTCATGCTCTCTTTCATTCTTGGAGTAGATAAGGATATCATCCAAGAAGACTTGCACAAACCAATCTAAGTATTTTCTAATTACACTATTCATTAGGCTCATGAATACAGTCGAGGCATTACTCAAGCCAAAGGGTACCACCACGATATCATAGTTCCCAAACCAAGTTCGAAATGATATATTAGGTATATCACCTTCCTTGATCCTAAGTTGGTGGTAACTTGATCGCAGGTCGATCTTTGAAAAGAACTTCGCCCCTTTCATTTGATCGAAAAGGTCATCGATTCGAGGCATTGGGTACCTGTTTTTCACTGTTTCTTTGTTCAAATATCTGTAATCTATGCAAAGACACAAGGAACCATCCTTCTTCCTTACAAATATTACTGGTGCATCCCACAACAAAATACTTGGCCTTATGGATCCTAGGTCCAACAATTCCTTTAGCTGCATTTGCAACTCGCAAATCTCTGGGGCCATCATCCTATAAGGTGTGTTCGATGTCAGCTCCGAACCATGTTTAATCTCAATGGTAAAATCAATTTCTCTCTCATGAGGTAACCCAAGCAGTTCCTTGGGAAATACATCACTGAATTCAACTAGCATCGGGTATTAATTTAATGAGATTCCCTTCTCATTACTTATGACTTCATAGACATATAACTGACATCCTTGCCTCATACATCGTTTATGTTCATTGTCGAGATGAAACATATAGACACCTTTCGTTTGATACCTTGAATATCAATGGTCTTCCCTTTGTCATCAACACAAAAATGTCCTTCTTTTCATAGCATTCGAGGAAAGCTCTATGTTCTTCAAGCCAGTTCATACCTATGATAGGCTTATAATTCCCAAGGGAGGTGGCATACACTTTGACTTGTGTAAGACACCCCGAGATCTACCATACAATTGTTGACACTAGGTCCTACTGCTTGCTTTACCCCTGAGTCCATTTTGACTGAGTTGAAATCGTTGTGTTCGTAGGCTGCCAACCCACAATTATCTAATGCATATGGAGAAATAAAACTGTTAGTAGCACCAAAATCAAACAAAATTTTAATTTTAACATTATTGATTATACATGCCGACTCCACCACCATTGATTGGTGTTCAGCCTGATTGTTATGCATTGTTGCCGAGATTTGATGCTTACTGCCTCTACTCCCCATCGAGGCCTTTCCCTCTCGATGCACTATACCATATCGTAAATTAGGATAGTCTCGCTGGTAGTGTGGACCCCCACACCCCGAGCATGCAACTTGCAATGATTTAGGTGAGATGAACTGTTGATACTTTTGAGAGGGGTTCCTTCCCCTCGATCCCCTTGCCCTGCCAACTACTCCTTGATAATTCCTTGTACTTTGGTGAGTTCCTTTTGTATATTGGGACACTATAATATCTACCACTCATCTATCTACTGCTGCAACTCTAGGTGTATACCGGTTTCCATAGGGAGGTGCCCTCGCATACCTTATTCTAGGGTAGGTTCGAGGGGCCTTCCCTACAAATCCTGACTACTGAGTATTGAATGTCTTGAAGGGTTTTCCACCAAACATCTCTTCGGTATAGCGATCACATTCGAATGCCTTGGCAACTGAAGTGGGTTTCCACGTCCGTACTTGATCTCGGATCTTAGGATTGAGACCGTACACAAAGCGCTCGGCCTGGCATTGATTGGTATCCAAGTAGGGGACATACTTAATTGGTTCCATGAATCTTGCCTCACATTACTCCACCGATAGACTCCCTTGTACCAAGGCATGAAAGTATCCTGCTTGTTGTTCCTGGTAGAAGGATAACAAGTACTTCCCTCTGAACTTATCCACAAATAGCTCCCATGTGACCGTGTCTGAGGTAAGGCGCAATTGCCTTTATTGATTTCCGCACTAGTTTAAGACACTGTCCTTCAACTGAAATATGGATATTTTGGATTTTGATGTGGAAGTGTACTCCTGCAATGCTAAACACCTGGTGATCCCTTCCAACCATGTTTCTGCCCGTACCCCTCTGCGACCACCAGAAAAAATCTGGAAGCCTGATTTTCTGAAGCTCCCTCGTTATGTCTTTATGAGGGGGTATCTGCAATAGGTTCAATGGTATTTTAGGGTCACCCTCCCTCAACGGCGGAGCCTCGACTCCTACCTCTGGTGTTGCGCTTCCCCTTTGAAGTCCCCGGAGTGTCTCATTTATTGCCTCAAGGGAGCGCAAAATGAGAACCGTCTCCGACGATGGTGCGAGTATATTCCGCTCACGCAATGTGGCCTCACCTCGTCCTCAACCTTTTCACGTCCTTTCCATATTGATCCTATATCATGGCATAAGTTGTCATTAGTACATGTTTCAGGTTGTATCTAGGTCACAATTAAACACATACTCATATCTACAGGTTGAGTGAAAGTTAGTTTCTTTCTTTGCACGTAAACGAGCGTTACTTGATACTGAGGCAAATGCCTAAAAGGGTAGGGGTACAAAGAAACTACTACATCCTATGTCGAAGTCATTGTCCGGAATTACAGGTAAGATACTATGTCTTCAGTTACACACATGGCATTGCGTCGTCCTTGCGGCTTAGGAAATCGTCGATGGCCATACCTGCTGTTGGGGTCACACTCATCGTGATTCCCTGCATAAAACCTCCTATGTTTACTTATTTAACCTAAATTTGATTAAACCAAGGTAGAGTGCTGACCATGCGACAAATTCAGGTTAACTTAAATAATTAATTTGTAATTAATTTTACAATTTTTATATTAATATTCTTCCTATTTATAGGTTTAAACCAATAGTTTGTTAATTATAATAAAATTTCAACAATTATATAATCTAATATTTTATCAATCCAACAAGGTTTAAATAGTTAGCAAATTTTGCTTTAATTACTAAAATTTAAATTTAACATCTAACTAACTTTATTAAAATATTATTATAATAATAAAATTTAAATAATTATAAAATTTAACATACTTAAAAAATTTAATTAATTTAAACTCTTAGAAAGTTAAACATTAACAAAGGTGATTACCATATTTAGATATTCAATTATCGGAAAATTTATTACTTTATTTTAAGAATTAAAACGCTTGTATTAACCTAGCCCTAATCCTGGCCCACGCGTTTGAACATAACCCTCACATATACACCGTCGATTTCCCTTGCATAAGGGACACACGTCCTCATCCTTGCATCCATGATGTTCCATCAATTAATAAAATAATAAAGGACAACAAATGGGTAATTGTGTACTTCCTTCGCTCATTTCATGCATCAAACTCCCGACAAACCAGTCTCTGTAAGTGCAACTGCAACTAACGCGTATTGTAAGCGAGAATGAGTTGTGTGAGTGAGCTTTGCAGCTTGCCTGTCTCTACCTTTTCGGCTCTCTGCTCTTCACCACCATGCAGCTATTAGCCGAGCTTGAATTCATTCGCACTCTCTTTCGCTTTTTAACCAGGCATTCTCTCCCTTTCGTAGATTAGGGTTTCCTCCTTCTATGGTTCGTTGAGCATTCCTTTATTGTTTGACTGGTCTACCCATATACTAGCCATCTCCTATACCTCAATGGTAGGTAGCCTCACTGCTTCCTCTTTTCCCTATCCGCGCTAGCAACTTGGGCATAGAGCCCCTCCCCTGGAGCTGCAAAGTATGGAAACATAGGTGTCTTGGGAGTTGCGGCCTGGTCTGCGGCCATGTCTTTCGTCATCCGGCTTAGACTGTAGTATTTATTTTAATTTTTTTCTTCTTCTATATATATATATATATATCTTAAAAGTTGCATAGGGCGGCCAAGCAGCCTGCTCCTCTAGCCTTAGTCGGGCATCTTCCGACATGGGCTTACAGCCTACAGGTACCTGCTAATGGTTCCCTCTCAGCGCAGCGTTTCTCTGCAGGTTAAATTGCTTACACTGCGGGCTGCTTACTGGAGTTTCGTAGCTACCAAGTGGTGGAAACGAATGAGAAGTCGTTGGAGTACAAACCTATGGTATTTGCAAGGGTTCGAGATGATGTAAAAGGAATGAACGTGACAGGACTCTAACAGGTACAATTGCATGGTAACCAGTGACTGCGAGCCCCTCTATTATATATATGTGTGTGTCATATAAAATCAATTAATAAATTATACTGTAGATAATTGATGGTGGAGTCAATGCTGCTTTCAATTGTTATAAGTTTAGTTTCAATTTCAGAATTTAATTGCACATATATATATATATATATATATATATATATATATATATATATATATATATATACATACTTGACAGTGGATTCATTGTTGCTTCCAATTGCTTTAATTTTAGTTTCAATTTTTATAATTAAATTGTGCAAGCATTCAACAATTATAACTGGAACAAGTTCAGTTTAAATTTCAGAATTGGCGTAGATTAAATGCCTCCGCTGCTCCTCCTGGCACCTTGTGGGAGTGTAGCCTCGATGTGTTGGCTCATGATTTCCACACTTGGTTATATGGTAGAGATCAGGCGTCGATTGCACACGGATTGGGTCCCATGCAATTCACCATCTTGGTGATTGGTATAAGCATTCTATCCATGCCTATCCATGTCCGGGATCTCGGCGCTTGTGGCCTTAGCTTGGTGCGATGGTTGAGAGAGACTATGGCTTGGCTCTTGGTCTTGGGTGTTCAATAACTATTTCTGCGATTTATTATATACAGGTAAACCCCATCTTGCTCCAATATTACCAAGTTTATGTTTGACGCGTTGAGCGAAGGTTTGGACCCGTGGATTCATCTTGGGGCTTGTGTATTCCGATGTGAGAGCAAAAGAGAGAATGGCTTCCAGCTTTAAGGTAGAAATTAGTTTAAAGATATTTTATGTTTATTGATTTTTCTTTGAAAAAGAGAGATAATTTGTAAATTGCCAAAAGAGAGATTGACTCTTTTTTCTTTTTCTTTTTTGACACTAGTTTATTAAGCTGAAGGCGTTTTCCCTATGGAGACGTAGTCTCAGAAGAGTCCTCGTCTCTTTGGCCTTTCACATTATGACACGTGTGGCATGGTTATAATTTCCATGGTTAAAATTTGCGGTTAGTATATCTCGTCATCCCTTGATCCGGCAGTTATGGACGGAAGAAGGCGGCATGTAGTTGGAAGAAGGCGGCATGTAGTGAAAACACTCTGGCTGTATTCTGTCTGTTCATATATTCTTTCTGCTTAACTTCATATTTTGGCCTCTAAATTGGTGGGAATTGCAGGAAGAAGAAAAAGAACCGGAAGAAAAAGAACTGGAGAGAAAATGCAGGTGCACAAAGCACGCCCATGGTTAAAATTTCTTTTATAGAGTAACTATATAACAATATTTTGGTAGGTACAACAAACCCATGGTTAAAACTTCCGGTTCTGGAAAATGGAAATGCCCAGTCTCCCAAAAGAACTGGAGAGAAAATGCAGGTGCACGAAGCACGCCCATGGTTAAAATTTCTTTTATAGAGTAACTATTTAACAATATTTTGGTAGGTACAACAAACCCATGGTTAAAATTTCCGGTTCTGGAAAATGGAAATGCCCAGTCTCCCAAAACCGTCAAAACTCCAGAGCCTGGTTCGTCTATCTTGTAGTTCTTTAAATGTACTAAAAAACTATCAAAACTCCAGAGCCTATTCATGCCCGTCCAAAACTATTCTTTCCTTAACTTCTTCATATTTTGGCCTCTAAATTGGTAGGAATTGCAGGAAGAAGAAAAAGAACCGGAAGAAAAAGAACCGGAGAGAAAATGCAGATGCATGAAGCACGCCCATGGTTAAAATTTCTTTTATAGAGTAACTATTTAACAATATTTTGATAGGTACAACAAACCCATGGTTAAAATTTCCGGTGCTAGAAAATGCAAACGCCCAGTCTCCCAAAACTGTCAAAACTCCAGAGCCTGGTTCGTCTATCGTGTAGTTCTTTAAATGTACTAAAAAACTATCAAAACTCCAGAGCCTGTTCATGCCCGTCCACATGGTCCACAGAATGGCAAGTTTTCATCCTTGGGACGAGCTGGCCATAGCAACCCTGGCACATTTGCATTACCTTCTCAATGTCCTTCCTTACCTCATCAATCAACGCAATCTTCTCCCTCATGTTACCATCAAGATCCTCAATGTATGATTCCATACACGCTAGCCTGTTGCTGTATGGAATATTTCTTTACTTTTATTTTCTAACATTTATTAATGATTTTAGCGGATTGCGAGAAGCTCCATTTTCCATCCGCAGTTAGGCAATGCTGAATACATAAATATTTTTAATTTCTTCTCCGTCTTGGTGATCACATTTATACATCATCCATTCCCATCAACTACACGATTGAAATTTACATATTTAATGATTTAAAAGTTTACTGGATAACCAAAGACGTCAGCAAAATAGAAGATAGATTGAAAAAAGTTCTGCAAACATTTGATTTATTTATCATAGTAGTTTTTAAAGTAATTACATTTTTGACAAGGTTATAAATAATAATGTTTCGCATCCCGAATCCCAAATCCCGCATCCCGAATCCCAAATCCCGCAATGCCGGTAGCGGGAGCTTGAAATTTATTATTTGCAAGTTTTCCATCCCGCAACCCGCATCCTGAAATTTTGGAATGCGGGATGCAGGAGCATTTTTGTAAGTTTTGTGTTCGACGCTGCCAGTTAAGGTTTTCATCGAAGAGTATTTTCGGGTTCCATCGCGACTTTATGGGAGCAGTAGGAGAGTTTTGTGTACTGTTTGCTTTTGTATTTTCACTGGGCATCAAATTCTTTAACATCCAACATCGTACCGCACTTCAATATCTCAAGGCCATGCCACAACCAAGGAGTACCATACTTCATTCAAGATCTCAAGGCGATGGAAGCCAGCTCCTTCAACATGCGCCAATATGTTACTGCATTTTTCAACAATAATTTTTGTTCTTTTTTTAGCCTATAATTTTTTTTTATTGAGAAGCTCACAGGCCCTCATTTATGCAAATCCATCCGAGTCTTTTATCCAGTTTAATTTTTTATTCTATATATTTTAAATGACATGCTCTCATGGGCTTTCGTCCCTTCCTTTCAACTGTGTATGGATGGAAGATGGAAGGTCATGATCATCGGTGACATAGATTGTCTTTAAAGTATTATTACAAATATCAGTAAAATTGTTGTAATAAAACCATTTCAATTTTTTTAATTATTCTAAATAATGTGATTGATTTATTTTTTAAAGTTTATGAAACTCCCACATGCTCATGTATAAAATCATTATAATTTTTTCAAAGTATTCTAAATAATGGGATTGATTTTTTTTTAAGAATTTATGAAATTTCCACATTTATATCTAATTTTTTTATTATTCAAGTTTAGTTTTTATTTAATTACTTTTAATTAATATATATATATATATATATATATATATATATATATACCTCATCATGAAATAATATTAAGTATACCTAGCACAACTAGTAGTTTTCTAAGTTCACAACTAGCACAAATTCATGTTAACCGATCTCACCTAGCTTAGAATCCATTGAGAATTAAAAGAGATATACAAACTGAACTGCAAACCTCTTGATCTGGTGAAGATGGATTTGGGTGGATTTTTTTCCTTTGGTTCCTCTTTTGATTTGATAATAGACATGGGACATCAAATTTTCATGTTATACATGTTACTTGGATATTTCAAAGCAATTGACACGGTTAACTTGGTGCAATGATTTAAATAGAATGGCCTCTAGCATGACTATGTGAGGTCTTGTTGTAAGTACAACAGATCCCATGTCATTATGACACAGGAGCCCAAATTTTACATACGAAGATTACTTGGTAAGACTCTTTATAAATCTTAAAGGGTTTTATTAAGATTTTATTTCATTCTTGGGGTACCTTAACTTACCCAATTTCCAAAAATTTATGTTTGATTTCTTTGTTTTGAATGCAGAATGATGAATTTTTGTTTGGATTGTTTTAACATCCCGCAACTCGCAAATCCGCAACTTGCGGAGTGCGGGAAATCTTTCATTTGATATTTCATTTTTCAAACCCGCATCTCGCAAATGCGGGGTGCGGGAGGGTTTTTATATGTGTTAATTTTAATCATCTCGCATCTTGCAATGTGCGGAATGCGGGTTGTAGATTTCCTATTATTTTTGTTTGGTTTGTGTCTGCCCGCAACCCGCATCCCGCAAAATGCGGAATGCAGGCTGCGGAGCTAATTGAATAAAGTTTGTACTATTTTGCGTTCCCGCATCTTGCAACCCGCAAGTTGTAGAATGCGGGTTGCGGAACAATTAATAAACTTGCAAATTTTGCTTTGATCCTGCATCCCGCAAAGATGATCCTGACTGTTCTTTTTCTTTTTACCCTCATCTGACGGTCTGTATTATTTCTCGAGAATTATAAATATGATAGTTTTGATTTACGATTTTTCACTGTTTTTATTGCTGTAATTCGCTCTGGTGTGTGATTTTTACCTCCAGATTTTACCACGCGACTCCAACAGTGATTACTGTAGTTTCAGGTTGGTTACTAGGTTGCTGTCTCGCATTTTGAATTGATTACTGTGCTTACTGTATAATTCAGTTTTTAACTTATGGTATAAATATTAAAAAAACGATACATGGCGACATCCAAAACCCCCAGAATCACCAAGAGTATATGTTCACCAGAGACCCAAACTTCGATGTCTTTTCAGATACTAGCAGTCGTGTCACTGAAACTTATCATTTACACTGGTCTAGGGTTTACTCAATTTTTGATAACAATGACCTCTCAGATTTCCAAAGTGACCAAACGGTTTATGAGAGAATTAGAGATTATGGCTTGCATATGATCGCTGCTAGACCAGCCATCCTACCTTTTAACGATGCTGTGCGTTGGATTATTGACCACGCCAATGTGAAAGACCATTCTTTCAATACAAGTACCGGTCTCAGCTAGCCAATTTTTGCTCAAAAACTTTTGTCAGGATTTATGCTCTTAAACCTTATACCCAACTTCTAGATGCAAATTTTGCTGATACTGCCAAATCCAAATTCAATTTCGACCAAATGCTTAAATCCTGGATGACTGAACCCCGTAAATTTTCCAAGAGGAAAGACCAATTATACCCTGTTGAGTGGTTCAAAGAACCTTATTCCTTGTTAACCGCGATGTTGTGTAGGCTTTATGGCCTTCCCAACTGTTCGTTCTTCAAAGAGGAATGGGCCCCCATCGCTCATCACATTATTACCACTGGTGAAGCTTTCTCTTGGGCCTCAGTTCTGTCACTGGAACTTAAAAACGCTATTCAAGAGTTCCAGAAAGCCACTTCTAAGAAAAAGCCCAACTTTTATCTTATTGCCTTCATTGTGGAGGTTTTCTGTGCTGATTTTTATTACCCTAATTTGGGATGGAGTTGGGAATTGCCGGCCTCGCCTGTACATATTTATCATTCCGAGCTTTGGGATGGCAACTATGTGGTTAGGTTTTATGATAAATGTGAAAGTTTCCTTGGCTGAGTATATTTTATGATTTTCAACAAAGAAGCCCTTGCTTTCTCACCAGAAGCAAAAGCTCTCATAGCCATGATGGGAGACTGGTATGTGGGTCAATCTTTCACCTACATCAGGGTTTATGGCAATAATGCAGCTCACATGTTGCCTAAAGTCGTCCTAGACAGGTTGGTCTTAGAAGAGATCTCATTTCAGATAGTTACAGAAGGAATCTACAAGAAATGTGCTGCACCAAAGAGAAAAGTTTGGCTTAGGTTTCCTATTGCACTTGGATCCTTGAGTGTTCCCTCTTCTACTTGGGCATCGGAGCTGAGTGACCATATCATGTCACTTAAACTTGGTTTTGCATGCAAAAGACAACATGATCCTAAAGGCATTGTTGATTTACACCTAAAGCAAAATCATTTTAAAGCCGGTTGTGTTCATGAGGAAACTCCCCATGATTTTATTTATCAGGGAGTGGATACATTTTTTGAAGTTTTAGCAAGGGCGGAAAGCAAAGAAGAGCATATCCATATTCTGCAGTACCAAAAAGAGATCAGGGACAGGGTAAAACATTTCAGGTCTATGGAATTGGACATCCTGGAAAGGATGACAAAAGACAAAGAAGAAAAGGAAGCTCGGGCTACAGCAAAAGAGGCTCTGGCATCTAAAACTGAATCTGTAGAAACCAGCTCGGGCTTGGATAAAGGGAAAGCCCCCATGACAGAAATTTCCCAGACATCTGTGGAACAACAGGTTAAAGACTATTTGCAGACTTAGAGCAGATAAAATAGACACTGAACAGGTTGACTTCAGCACTATATACCCAAGAAGTTGCAACATCTCAGGTAGCTGAACCTATCTAGGTAGCTACTGTGGTTGAAAAGACTCAACCTGAAAAGACTCAGGTTGAGGACAAACCTATTGAGAAGATAAATATCTCCATTCCTGTTCCTACTATTGACCTGACTCATTCAGAGGAAGAGGAGGGAAAAAGTTCTCCTGTGCCTGTTACTGTTGAGACAGGTAATGATTTCCAAAATCTCACCAATGGTAGCAATGGTAATCTTTCATCCTCTCTTCTTCCATCTCAACCTTCAAGTTACTCTGCTCCCTCTTCTTCTGCAATACTTCTTTCATCTATAATAGCATTATCCTCATTATCTGATGGTTCTTATGTAACACCTTTCATGACTCAGCTTTATCCGGATGCTACGTGTCTACTTGAATCTACGATACCTATTTCTATAGATATACCTATTCCTACATCTGACGTATCTATAGTTGTCAAGACTCCATTGCAAATCCCTTCAATCAGTTCAGTGTCTTCATCGGTAGCTGAGGAAACTTCAACAGTCTCATCATCACCATCCAAGATCTCTACTGTGCAAGTTTCGTTAGTTGAGACTACAATTCCTAACATCCCCTCAGCTCCTGAAGCCATTCCTGCTCAGAATATGAACCCTTCTCCATCTACTTCCCCTGTTACTATGACTATCCCTTCTCTCATCACAACTCAAACTACTTCCCTGATATCCACTGGCATCAGTATACCCCCCATTAATGAGGTAAGAGAAGAATTCAATGAAGATTTTGTGGTATCTCTAGGAGAATATCAGTATAGCAAAACTGATAGATCAATGGCGAGGAAAGGTAGGAAAAGGAACCGGGACCAGGGTGATATGGATATGTCTGTTGCAAGTGAGGTGGTGTGGACTTAGCGATCAAGTGATCCGTAGGCACATGCCACTGATGCTGCATCTGTCTTGGGGGATTTTACAGGAGCCAATTTTGATGCTATGAACACTTTGAACCGGGAGTTTGATAAGCAGAAAGCATAAATGATTAGACTGAAAGAGGAACTTGTGTAGCTTAAAAGGCAACATGAGAACAAGTGTGATGAACTTCAAGAGATGATTGTTGCCCTCAGCGGAGAATTGCAAAGGGAAAGGACTGTCAATGTCACTCTGGCTCAGAAGGTTGAATTGTTGGTAAAAGATAATGAAGATGCAACTGCAAGTGCAGCTTTATCCTCATTTTCTAAATTTCCAAAAGAAGAATTCAAAGAACTTGCTATCAGAATCAACAGGGAACACTATTGTTTGGTCTGTGAGTTATTCAAAACTTTAGATAATATCTTTGAAACTCACACAGTGTTTGATAAGATGTCTGTTGTTCTAGAAGACTTGGTGGAGAAGAGAAAATAGGCTTCTAAGGCTTATGATGAAGTGGTTGATTGGCAAAGATATATGAAAGAAAGATAAGCCTAAGAAAATTACTTTTCTTTCTAACTTTCAGTTAAAGAAAGTTAGAGCTATTATGAGAACCTGGGAATACCTAGAAGAAAAAGTAGGTGAATCTATCAAAAGAGCACAAGCTATTTGTGGCAGGAGATGGTATGTAGTTGATAATATCATGATTGACTTGTCTTTTCCTACCATGGTCCTTATTGAAAAAGCTTGTCCGCCCGGGTTGGTGATCGAGCAAGTTGAGCAACGCAGGGATGAAGAAGAGGAGAAAATCAAGGGACTTGATTGCATCGGTATACATGATCTGGAGCGGTTGATCAAGCAGCCATTCGTAATGGAAGGGAAGATTCATATCTTCATCCGATTATGGCATAAATTGGCAAAGAATGAGCTTGAAGATCATAGGTGTAATGCTCAACTTGGCATTGAATCTGCCAATTACCCCGATATTGAGGAGTTGCTACGAATTTGGAAGATTTGGAGAGATTTCTTAGGATATTAGCTTTGTTAGTTTTGATCCCCTTTAGGGGGAATTCCTTTGATTGTAATAATTATTTAAGTGATGATCTCTAATGTATGAGGCCTCTGGAACTTTTGGAGAGGGGAGACTGATGCAAGGGATCGAACAATACTTCTGTCTTTCTAAAGGTTTTGTGTAATTTATTGCATCAATTTCTGAATAAAAACAGTGTTACAGTTCCATATCTCTTGTACTTATCTATTAATTTTTTTTGACAGATGTTGGTCTCTCTGTTCCAAATGATCAGATAAACCCGTGATTCATTTGCAATCAATTAATGTGTTTGTTTAACTTTGATTTATCTCTGTTATTTCTAAATGCATTGATAAAGTCTCATGAAATTTCTTTTATGAACTGTCTTTATCTATTTCTGTGAATGGTTCAGCAGTAAAAGTTTCAAAGCTTATAAGTTGGTTTTTCAACTAACTTAAGCGCTTGCAGGTTATCTTGAATGCCTTAATTCTGTTTCACTTTTAATTAATTTTCATTGATTAACTGAGATTTAGGAAGGCAAGTTTTCATCCTATTCACATTTCTGTTAATGTGGTGAATTGCTTTTCTGCATATATTTTAAGACAGCCCGTGATTTATTCAACACCATTGAAGCAGTTTAGATTTAGAATAGTTTCTTGCTTCTAGTTAGGTCTAAGTTGTCTTTTCTTTTTTCTCAACTCGTCATTTCCCATCCTGGAAAACAGATTCACTCTGGATCAAATCCATTCATTAGCTAGCGGAGGCTACATAAGTATCCGTGGGGGATTACTATACCAAACAACTCGAGGATAAAACATACCTGCGTGGGATTGTTCGAAGCCTTTGGTTGGGTTTTCTCCGTGTGTTGAAAGCCTTAAACACCCTGATCATCCACATACACAGCTGGGGCTTCAACAGGTCTGTCAAATAGCTATGGCTATTTTTCTTTATTTACGATAATTGGAATGCTTCTTTCATGATGCTTGTACAATCTCATCCTAGGGCGATAGCTAACACACCTCACCCAACTATTTTTAAGAGATATACGTCAGACGAGACCAAAGAGAGGAAATACTAGGTTTGAAGATGCCTATAGAATAGCGCACTTTTCACATCCATTTATACATTAATTTGCTTACCCTTTCTAGCCACAATGTATCTCACCCACAATGGGACCAAGTGTACCTCACCCACAATGGAAAGTCGCTAACACATTAACTCATCCACTATTGTCTACCCAGCAGGATGGATTTATCTCTTTCAAGGGAGTCCCGTGGTGTGGGTTTCAAAAGCCTCAATGGTGGTTCCCTTTTGCTGCGTTTTATCAACGGAATATTTTCCCTTTGCAAATAATAGCCAAATACACAATAGGCTTATTTTACCAGCTATAATATACACGGGAGGTTTTCATATTACTCTGATTCTATGTTATCTAGCATGAAAATTAATGATGTAACTGAGTCAGTTTTCTGTATTAGAAGGGCAACGAAGGCAATTAAATTAACATATGAATGCTTTTCCATTTTACCAAGTTAAAATGACGTAAAATGAGAAATTTGTTTCTAATCAATAGAGTTTTAATTGTGTAGGATTTCTGGACAGGAAATCTAAAATCATAGGAGGGTCATACAACTCCCAGAATATCAAACTATGTTGCCACGAGGAACTTTCCTTGTAAACTGTGATTATTTATGTGGAAGATATCTTTAACATTGTTTGTGTTTTACCTTTTCTGCTGCACACCCTATTTTTGCTCACAGTTGTCTAAGATTATATTTGATTTCGAACTTTTGGAAATGTATTTTCCTCCAACTTTTTGTGGAGGGAGACTGCTTTTGCTGTATATAACTCTCCCCTTGCATTGTTTAGCAAACTTTGATCACCCTTTTCTATATTAATTTGGCTCAGGGATCTCAAAACATGTAACATCTATATTGTGTAATGTCCATTGCCATTGCCATTGTAACTCACATACATGATATCTGTGATAGGCATGGTTTTCAATAGAGAAAATAGCTTTGGGAAAATGGGAATATGCAGTGTTCACCTCAAAGATTTATTCAAGGGTATTTATGATCTCTTAGTTTCCAGCTTAACTTACATTATGTAGACTATTTTTTCCCATACTCCACTCAGCAGCAGCCAAGATGATTTCCCATTTTAAAGCTAGAGAGTCTTCGTAAATTTTCAAAACTCCTTTTGATTTAGAATATGAGTTTTAGTTTAACCATATGAAAGCGATCCCAACTGGACTTGTGAACTTCAACCTGATACTTGGAATAGTTTATTTATATATGTGTATATGGTTTTGGTAAGTTAATCATTTATTATTTATTCGAAATATGTTTGTGATTATATTTTTAAATATAATCAATATTATCCTAGCCTTATATTTTAAAAAAATGTTATTCACTGCATTTCTTTCCATATCTGTTCTTTGTTTTTAGCATTTGAAACCCACCATCCATGGATTGAACAGCGAGTCAAGCATAATGCTCGTTCCCAGTAAGATGCTCTGTTTTTTAGTGTTTTACTCTTAATTACCCATTTTATTCGGTGTTATTATTACCAAATTTGTCCAAGCTAACATCTATTTTAACAATAGCTCCCAATTACATTTAATGTGCATTCTCTATTGCTTCATTATGTCATTTTTGTGTTATGATTTCTCTGTTAATGCTACAGATTGATCGTGTGGCTGATATAAGAAGGAATAGGTTGTCCTATAGCAAACTGACCCTATTTTCCAGTGGGCTTTCAAAATTACTAGGTATATATAATCCATTGCACGATCATGAAATACACCTCATCACCAGTGACCGTCTGTGCTTAACTACTGTGCAGCACAGCCTTAATTACCTAACAATCTTTCTTTGTGTGCTTCCATTTCATATTGTTCCTTTGCAGTGGCAGTCGTGGAGATTATTTATGTTGGACGGTTATTGGAATCTCATTCTCTGCTACAATAAACTTACAGAGAACATACCGAATCTGAACCTGGCTCCCTTAGTGGGCTGGATCTCAAGCAGAATGCGCTCTCCGGGTCCATGCCTTCCCTGCTGCCATCGCTTAAATATCTTGCTCTTTCCAAGAACCAATTGATGGGGGGATACAGAATATCGGGGGTCTGCGGCAGTTAACGTACGTTGATCTCAGTTTCAATAAGTTCAGCGGAAGCATCCCTGGTTCCCTGTTTGGATTCCACATCAATACTCTGCAGTTGCAGAGGAATTTGCTTTCCGGGAATATTGAGCCACAGGGTGCGGTTAGTATAAGTATACCCAACATTGATCTCAGCTACTTTCAGTTAAGTGGCCACATTTCACCATTGATGGCATCAGTGCAGAATCTGTATCTGAACAACAACCATTTTACAGGGACAGTTCCTCATGTATTTGCAGATCATCTCCTGTCTGCTGGCATCCATGTGCTCTATCTGCAACATAATTACTTAACACAGTTTGACATAAAACCTACTGCCAAGCTTCCTCTCAGTGCTTCTCTTTGCATACAGTATAACTGCATGGTTCTTCCAATCCAATCCCCATGTCCTTCCAATGCAGGGAGGCAGAAAAGCAGGCCTGTGTACCAATGCAGAGATATAACTAGCACAGATCCATCTTAACACTGGATGGATCTGTTATGTTATGTACCTAGAGCTTCCAATCTCAATTTTTTCATATGCCTTTAAGATTATTGAAAGCATCGAGATTGGATCGGCCATTGAGATTATTACCTGTTCAGCACAATGACATAAAATATTCATATTACAGAGCAGATCAGCTCTGAAATTTAGTGCGCAGAGTTAATCAACATTTCAAGCCAACCAGGATAGTTTAGTAGCCAATAAATTGCTTGTCTATTGATCACCTCAGTACAGAATGAAGATTGAGGTAATTGAATTGGAATTGGCATTGTCATAGCCATTGGGTTTGTATAGCTTTGCTCTTGTTAGTGTTGGGATTCTTTAATTATTTATACACATTACCAATTTTTGCACAGAAGGAAGCCAAAAGCTTTACATCCTCTGTTTTTTGCATATGTATTTTGTAACCTTCCTATCAAAATAAAAAGGTGATCGAGTATATATAAATATAAATCCATAATTCATGGAACTGCGCTATTTATTATAACCTGTGCTGTGCTGTTTATTTTATTAACTTATTATTTATGTTATTTACATGGAATTGTGTTACTTATTTTATAAACTTTTTACTAGTTTCAAATACCCCCACAGCAGGAGATGCAAGATATACATATTAAGTTTCAGATATCCCCACCCAGCAAGAGCTGGAAGATCAGGACAAAAACCCAATTATTCACTGGACATGGCAGAGCCTCATGAGCTTCCTAAGGTAAATCTGTTCTGTTTTGAATGACTTGAAAATACCTTGACAGCAACATTGTTTTGAGTGGGTAATCCAACTCTTTAAGAAATTTGCATACTTGGGCTCTTGTATCCTAGCCAAGATTATTATGGAACAGAGCAGATGTCATGACTCTGATTTCCAAATATATTTGATGTCTCTTAATGTAACAGTAATATAGATGTTGTAAATAAAATTATAGGAATATGGTATCATGATTTGTTGTCGCTTTATAAGTTAAATTTTCTTTGTGATGATATAATAAGTTAGTTATTCCAAATCAAACTTTAAATATCAATCAGACTTTTTCTGAACATTATTTTTAAAAAAAATTCAATTTGGGTTTTCAGAATTGTAAATATAAATTGAAAAATCAAAATCTCGAATTGTTTATACTGCTTCAATCTACCAAACAGACTTCTCATAAATACTTGTCAATACTTGTCGCAACAGACTTGTCATAAATACTTGTTATACAACTTTTGTACTTGTTTGGTAATACTAAGTTTTCTGCCCAAAACCTAGCAAAGCATTGAAGCCTCATCTGTATTATGACAAGTCTGTTTAGTGCTTAAATTCTTTGGTAAAGTACATTAGATTGATATCAGTGATGGTTCTGATTTTTTTCTCAGGGGCTCACTATTTGCAGTGATGGTATTGCTGGAATTCACTATTTGCAATGATAGGTTCACTGTTTGCAGTGATAGTATTGTTTGAGTTCACTATTTGCACTGATAGTACTTTTCTGTTTTTTTCTCTGAAGAGCTCGCAATTGCAGTGATAGTATTGCTCTGTTTTTTCTCTGAAAAGTTCGCATTTCCAGTAATAGCATTGCTCTGTTTTTTCTCTCAAGGGTTCGCAATTGCAGTGATAGTATTGCTCTGTTTTTTCTCTCAAGAGTTTGCGATGGCAGTTATAGTATGTGCCACTAATGTTATAAATGTATGATGTCATTGGTGTCGAAGAAATGCCGAAAAAATTCCCCAAAAGTGTGGAATAATGAAAGCCACGAGGGATTTTTTATTATGAAATCTCAGTTGAGAAATTTGTACAGTTTGTTCCGGACACTGAAACACCCAATTTAATTACTTCAACCTTAGAGACAAAAACGGTTGTCGGCATTGATTGACTTAATTGACAATGTGAGGATTTGCTTCCTCACAGAATAAACTGATTGTGATGCAGCAATGTGATGCTGTTCAATTATCTATTTTAAAAGGAATGGATCATATTCTCCATTTCTCAACGAAAAGAAAGACTAGCTGTAAACAACTTCTTGTCATCATAACATTAACCCCCCCTTCTGAATAAGAACTTCTTGAGAAAAAACTTTTTCTCAATTTAAACTTTTATAACATATATTAATACCAACTTGCAAAATAACTTGAGACAATATGAAGGAATTGAATTTATTCAAAAATAAGTTCTCAATATTCCAAACGGGTAGGCTGCTATATCTGGTAAGATACCATTCCCAACATCCAAGATTCCTAAACACACGGTCTCCAACTAAAAAATAGACTCTATACACTTAGAAGATAAAAACTTCAAAACATAAATACAAACATATCATTGTAATCATTTATGGTATACATATCATACGAGCTGCCTCCGAGAGCGAATTCTGGCCTGGACCATTTGCATTACCTTCTCAATGTGAAAGCTTTTCTGTGAATAAAAGATTAGCTGGATTCCCACGCCATCCAAGCTGACGACAAGGCAGGCGGTCTTCATTTCGGACAACTAAATCTAGAACTAACAACTGGACAAGAGCTGCAGCAGTCTTTTGATAAGCTTCTTGAGTATTAAATGCAAAAGGAGTGTCCAACCATGGGCAACCGTGTATATACCTGGAACAGAAAGGACAAGATTCAAGTATACAAGGGTTAATCTTCACTTTAATCTTTGCATCAATAGAGATCAATAATATGCCTCCTGCATAATTATCACAGCTGTTTCAACTTTTCTTTTAGTTGTTTCAACTTTTCTTTTAAATTTCTCACTTGAGATAAGTTTGCTTTAATATCCATATACTAGAGAGGTAATGTATTAAGAGCCAACTTACCCCATAAGTAATAGACAGCGACTCAATTCAAGAGCTTCTAGCAATTCAGTGCATGTTGTTGTACCCACTTCATCGACCTCTACACTTGTCTTATTTCTTGCTTACACTTGACCTATTTCTTGCTCTTTCAGCAGTGTCCTTGATACTCTGCCACTCAGCACTGGAATTATGAACAACTCTGTCCTGCACCAAAAGCAACACATTATCGAAAAACAATGGCCTGCACCAAAACCAACACATTCATTTAAAATAGAAAAACACTTTTTTCAATGGCCTGCACCAAAACCAACACATTCATTTAAAATAGAAAAACACTTTTTTCTTTAGTTGATGGGAAAGGTCGCTAGAACTTGGCCAACAAATCTTGTGTGAGAGTATTGGGTGAATAGTGAAGTTAGTTAGAGCCATAGGAGTTCGATGTCAATTATGTTGGAGCCATCCCGGTTTGATGTCAATTATGGTGTTTTTCTACAGCTGGTGAATTTTGCATGCAAATCTAAAAGCTGTAAGATGTGGATATAACTACAATGAAAAATACATAATGCCCAGGGGAATCATATAGAGGATAAAAAGGACATAAGAAACTATAAGCGCTATAAAAAGGAAATGCAGCACAACCTTATATGTGGAAAAATGATTCACCTTTACCAATGAGTTCAAAAAAAATATTCTTACTTGTGGTGTTTAGACTCCAAAATGTCTAGCAAATTAGCAAATTCACATGTTTGGACATCAGATTTCTTTGCCTCATTGTAAAAAAAAAACAGCAAGAAGGTCGATTTTCACCTTCACATGTTTTAGGGTTGCAGACAAGGCAACGAACCAGTTGTATGCCAATCAACAATGAGTTATGTCAATCAAACGTTAACAATACAACAAAGAACTGTTAACAATTCAAAGTTTCATGAATTGTTGAACAATATAGCTTTTCACTAATGGATTTTGCATTGTACGATTTGTAGACATTACTTGTTAACCAGCCACTTACATTACCTAACCAGCCTTAATGACCCAGTTCGACCATTATTTTTGAAGAGTTTGATTTGCTAATGGTTTACCAAGTCAAATCACTCTCATTCCAAACCATTTATCAAATGACATGGACAAAAACGCAACAAGAATGAGCACTAACCTACCACATCCAGAGTGATTTACTCAATCCTATTGGTCGTTCAATAGACGGAAATATTAGAGTATCAGCGTGACTTATGTTGTTCACAGAAGCAGCTAGTTTGAGAACTGGACCATGTGATCTTTTCTTTACAATTCAGGTCCCTCGATCATTAAAACCAACTCATTCAACTAAATAATATTGTCATTTATTTTCACTAATCTTTCAATTATATCTTTATTTTCTTAAATTCCAACATGTTATTATCATGATATCAGAGCAAAACTCCAACCTATTATTATAATGATATCAGAGCAAGTGCTGAAATAAGATAAACATGGAAAGTGATGAACGATCATTAAAACCAACTCATTCAACTAAATAATATTGTCATTTATTTTCACTAATCTTTCAATTATGTCTTCATTCTATTAGATTCCAACATGTTATTATCATGATATCAGAGCAAAACTCCAACATGTTATTATAATGATATCAGAGCAAATGCTGAAATAAGATAAACATTGAAAGTGATGAACAACAGAGATAAAATGATGGTTGAATCAACTCCAAAACCAATAAAATTGATAAGCTTCAATGAAACAACCAACTCAAATGGTATTACATCATCATAATGGATCTCGACACGAAATAAATAGCCTAAGGAACTTCCAAATGACCTGAAAAATCTTTCAAGAGAAGTTTCTCACGGAAATTTTGCTTTAGTGAGTAATAACAAAGAATTCATATTCAATTAGAGTGGAATAACGTGATGCATGTATCAAGAATTTATGAAGAATGACACCACAATTTTAGCTGAATTGCTAAAGGGAAAAGGATTATAATTTATACAACCATGTATTATACACAATTTATACAACTTAATTTATACAACTATGTATTATCCACAATTTATGGTAATTTTGAGAAAAAGACGAAGTATACACATAATGTGATTGAAATAAAAAAAAAGAAAAAAAAAGAAAAATAAACGAAGTATACGTAATTCTCACATAAATAAGTAGGTTTTGATTGTTGATTTTTTTATATTTATTGGAATGCAATTTTGATCAAAATTATATATTATTATTAGAAATTTTATATTTATTGTAATGTAATTTTGATAATATTAAGATTTGGAAACTTCCAACTTAAATTTACCTTAACTTTGAGCTTTTAATTAATTTGTTTTTATATTTTTAAGCAAAGAATTCTATAATTTATTTTATTCCGGGTTGCGAGATATGAGAAGACAAAATAAATGAAGTTGTATTCAATCTTTCCCGAAACACACATCCTGCAACCCGCATCCCGATATTTGCGGTTGCGGGATGTAAGGTGCGGGATAATTTTTATAAGTATTGTGTGTCATCCCACTAATCTTTCTTGAAACCCGCATCCCGCAATTTTTGTGTTGCAGGAGTTTGAAATTTATTATTATTTGCAAATATTCGGCATACTCATTGCACCCGTTAATTTTAAGTTGCTGTCAAGTAATTTTTATTATTTCTTGCAAAATTTATAATAGAAAATCGAAATGCCAAAACACAACAATTATAAATGTCTTAACCTAAAATTTCAAAACTCACTGTTATTATGCAGTCTCCCAAGGTAAGTCACAAAGGTTGGCTTGCGAAAAGACATAATATTTTTACCCTCTCGGCCTTTTTTTTGCACCTCTTGGTGCAAATGTTAGTTTTATACTTTATATATACACTTAATTTCATATATATATATATATATATTCGTTTACTAACCCTCTTTCAAATCAATTGCAGGAAAGAGGTTAAATCAACTACACGCATGTGTATAGGTTGGACCAATAGTCTCATAAGTTTTTGTTATCTTTGAATCTTCATTTTTTCCTTATTATTTTAGGTTAAAACTGGTTATAATGTTACCATTGTATAATATATGTATACATATTTATAATTTATACCTATGCATGTTTGTTTACTAATTGTGTTTATTTTGTAGGCTTCTCAACACGCATACTTCAATTTACAGGCCCTTGAGTTTCACTTTTGCGCCTATGGGTAATTCCTAGCATGATATTTCTCTAATGAAAAGGAAATTTACTAAGCAATGCAATACCCCTGTTGGGATTTTTCTCTTATTGCTAATGTTTTCTATTGAAGATTGTCTTCATAATGTCATATTTTTTTCAACTTTGTTTTTTTAGTTATTTATATATTAACTACTACATATGTGGCTTATGGCCATTAAGGTCCCTTAGTTTTTGAACCTACTGCTCTGATACCGTGTGTAGTGACTCATTCTCCTGGTCTTCAATTTCTTAAAATTTCTAATTGTTGCTTGTCTTTCTTTTAACCATTCGTTTATCTTTCTTTTAACCGTTCATTTATCATTCTTCTGTTTATTTATTTATTGACTTAAATAACTTTGGTTCTTTGTATCTAAGTACAGGAAAAATGGTAGCAATATACATATATATACTCTATGAGAAATTTAATATATATCAAATAATCATTTCCATCCTTCATTAATCTTGAATAGCATATATATCTAAGAAACATGTATAAGGAGAACCGCTAAATACTTAGGAAAATACCTGTATATAAGTAGTTGCTTGTAGTTGTTGTCATGGATCCTTCCCTTTAGTAGCTTTTCTCCTGTCTTGAAAAGAAATCCAACTTCCCAAATGAATCTGCCACCATTCCTGTTAGGAACAGCCTCATGTTGATTAAGTTGTCATTGATGCCAACAGTGCCTGGTCATTGATGCCAACGGTTGAGTCTTGGAGCCGCTGTGAGTTATGTAAGTGGTAGCGTCAAAGGAGACCTTTTTGACTTTGCCCAAGCCCAAGTCTGAAGCCCTTGGAGGCCTTGGGACATTGCCAAAAGCCCTGTAAAGTGTTCAAGTTCCTTGGTGAGAGGGAAAATGTTCCATGGTCTTTTGTTACCCTAGTTTTTCCTAATACCTATAGACTTACACACTAAAAAGCTTTGGGGGAGAGTTTTAAATAATTTTGTTATTTAAATAATAATAAATAAATTTTTTTTCCTTAACTATAAGAATTGATTCTCTAAAAATAAAATATAATTCAATAAATTAAGGAAATAAAATATTAAATTTTTTTTTTAATATTTTATTAAATATTTTTTAACTCTTAATCTTAATAATTTTTTTAACTATAGGAATTTAAGGAAATTAAATTTTTTATTAAATAAAATATAATTCAATAAATTAAGGAATTTGTTATTAATTTTATCCATATAAATACACCTAGATTTCTAAAACAAAAAAAGAGAACCGTAATTAGAATCTGCTGTTTTATTTGAAGTGAAGATATAGCTCTGATCTCAAGCGAGCTAGCTGAGGTAACCGCAAGTGTAGCTAGGGTTTTCACCCTAGCTTGTGCTGATGAGCACCTACTAAGGAATCTGGAATCCATAGTAGCAGTTCAATGAAACAAAAATAAACTGGAAAGTAAAAAGCTAAGCTAAGACAGTAAAAGTAAATAACAGGAAGTAAAAGACAATAAGGAAATGTATAATGGTGTTTTTATTAAAGTTACCTCCAATGTAGAGGTTGGTGGAGTCCATTGCGCTGGTCCGATGTCGGTGGCTCCGAGCTCCGAGCTGTTCCTTCTCATTCTCCGATGGTGGAAAAATAGGCCAAAAGGGGTCTCAAAGGTGAAAATAGCTTGATGGTAAGCTAGGGTTTCACGAGATGTTTTGGCAGAGTAAGGGTGCTTATGACTGTGGATGTGAAATGAGGGGGCTTCACCACTAATTTATAGTTTTTTAGTGGTGAAGTGCTTGCCCATGGTTTTTGGAAACCATGTGGTTTAGGGCAGCTTGTTTAGGGTTTTTGGCCCTTTTAGGGTTTTTCTCCTTTTTCCTCATTATTTTTATTCCTTTTCTTCCCTTTTGGGGATTTTTGCTATTTTTGGAGGAATTTTGGTTTTTTTTTGAGGAAAAAGGGGTTTTTGGGCCTTTTGGAGGCATTTTAGGCCTTTTAGAGCCTTTTTAGATGGTTTTATGGCCTTTTGGAGGCTTTTAGTGGGATTT
>LPNX011209069.1:0-41001 GCA_001517045.1 Pseudotsuga menziesii | reverse complement strand
TTAAATTTATCAATTTTGGTCATTTATCCCTTGAAAAAAATTGTGGTGACCAAAAATTTTGGTCTCCTGGTCACTAATCTCTCATTTTCCACTAGTGAGCGAGGGAAATTTCCATTGAGGACAACAATTCCCAAGGTACTGTCATAAAACTCTAAATCTCATCCCCAGAGCAACATGTGTTGCAGTCAATAGGAAGAGATCCGTTGGAAGGAAGGCATTAAGGCATCCTTCATCATCCAACACGAGGTAAGTCAAAGACTAATTGGATTTGGAATTGGTACTGAATTTCACAAAAAGGACCGCTGAAGACATGATGTAATGAACTAATACCAGGGAATGGCCGACACAAAAGGTCAAGGCAACTGCAGAATGTCCGACAAAGGTTTAATCCTTGAACAGTGAGCATGACACAAAAGTGACTTAGGCAGATTTTAACACGAAATAAGACCAACGAAACAAACCTATAATGTAGGAAACATTAATAGATTCCCCATATAATTGGAAAAGAGACCAACTGGAGGAGTAAGAAACTCTGAATCAGGATAAGGTCAAAAGACTAAGACCCAACTGTTGATAAACTCAAAACTGGTGCTTTGTTTAAGGAAACAAGACTTGCTGCCATGATATAAAAAACATGGAAATAAACCTCCCCTTCCCCTCTTTCTTGTAAAGGTTTAACGAGTCCAAGAAAGCAAACTCGGGACCATCTTCATTTTTGGCAAGCTCGAAGAAAAGAAAGAAGAATGCTTGATAAGGCACTGATTCGTGGATTTTACGAGCCCGAACTAGTACATGCTCGATGGTGTTTTCATAGTTTAGAGAGTCTGAAAACTCCAAAGAAGACTCCAGGGGGGTCCTTTTTCATACAATTTAGTCTCCTGAGGCCAAAAAAGTATAAAACAAACCAAAGAATAACTCTCTTAACTTCCGAAGAAGAAAAGGTGCACCTTTTTCGTACTTAGTCAGGAAGGTCCGAAAAAGGTTAAATTACCACCTACCCAACGCTCGTTCAAAAGCAGCATATAGCCTGAGTTTTATGAGTGTGAAGGAAGGCAAGATCACTCAGAAAGATACATTTGATTATGAGAAATGGGGCTTACAACAATAAACTTGATGCTTTGTTCTTTAGGGTTTAACGAGCATGGCAAAGACATAAAGTACACTCGGAATATTTTTCATGTTTTGGTCCAGAGCACGAAAAAGAGAAAACTAAGCTCATACCGGGGGTTCCTTTTCCGTAAATTTAGTCCCTCAGGTCCAGAAAAGAGATAAACCTATTCTTGAGAATACTCTTCTCAATTCAGTAGAAAAGAGAGGGATCCTTTCTCGTATTATTCCACATGGTCCGAGAAAGAGATAACCTACCACCAATGTGGATGCCCATTCACATATTCTTAATGAGCCTGAACGGACAAGTTTACTCGACAGTCAAGTCTATTTTGAGGAGTCAGAATTGGGCCTAAAGAAACTCAAAATCTTCCCCGTGAAGTTTTAACGAGTCCAGAAAAGTCAACTCGCGGCCTCCTTACTGTTTTTAACGAGCTCGAAGGAGAGCAGAAAGAATGCTCTAAATGCGAGGAGACGAGTGTCATAGACAGGCAAAACTATTTCCAAGCGCAAGGAACAAACCTATGCATAATGCAAGGAAAATGAGCAAGATAAGAACACTCGGGGAATGTCTCCTCAAGGTAAAGGGTGTCAAGTTGCAAAGGCAAAATGATGCAAGGCTTAGCGATGATGAGAACAAATATGAGGGCTTATACGACGAGCTAACAGCATGGAAGCCGGCATCAGGATCATAAGCGCAAGCAGGGAAAATGCAAATGCAATTACAACTTGAACAATAAGGTGAGACCAGTAAACAGTTGTGAATCCAACTAAGAATCCTGTCTCCAAGAAACAACAACATCAGGACCATATTCCGAATAAAATATCTGATGCGAGTCACTTTGGTAGAAACACATGTGACTTTGCTATCTTCTAGAAAAGGTAAAGTCAAGGCAGAATCAACTGAAGGAGATTCTATAGAACCAAGTCTCGAGGGTTTATAATCAACAAGATCAACCTCAGAAGGAGAGAAAAAATCAACAAAGGAGATAGAGTCTGTAGGAACAAACTCAATATCACAGGAGTTGAAAAATTCATAAGAAAAATCAAACTCATCAGGATCACTGACTTGCTGCTCGAAGGAAGAGTCAAAAGACTCAACAAGGCCAACATAAGAAGACCGATCCATGGGAAAATCAGTCTTACTAAGAAAATCAGGGTTAGACTTAGTCACAACTGAACCAACATCCAAAAGAAGGTCAGACTGTATCAAAGACTCTAGGAAGACTTCATCCAAAGGAAGGAGATCATCCAAGATAGGAAACATGTCTAAACTTTCAAATGGATCAACAGAGTGGAGATTAGGCCCCACAGTCTGTATAGGATGACTCACCTGTTCAACTGCAGGGACCAAGTCCCGAGAAGGTAAGCATGAAAACAGAGGTTGCTTCTCAATAGCAATTGAACACAAAGGACACGAGGCCACATAGTTCACCTGTGGTGGGGTGGTGTCTATAGAAACACTGGGAATCAATAAAGGAAAGACCTGGTCTCTAGGTGGGTCAGGAGACGGATCAAGAAAATCCAACTGATCAATAGTGACAATTTCTTTGCCATGATTAAAGTACATTACACGAAAGAATGTTGACACCACAGCTTGCATGGCATAGACATAATCATGTCCAAGGAGCATATTAAAGTCCAAGGGGTCTTCTATCACCATGAAGTCAACTAAGACGGTCTTCCCACCCAAAGTAACAGGTGTTTGAGCAAGAATTCCCAAGGCTATACAAGTTCTTCTATCAAACACCAGTAACTGACTAGCAGTCGACACAAGGCTGGGAGATCCCATGCCTTGCCAAGCACGAGCAGACAAAATACTAACTGAGGCTCCTTCATCAAAAATACAACGAGCAATCGTATAAGGTTCAACTTTGACCTTTATCTGGAAAGGTGCATTAGAAGGAAGGCACGACTCAACTAGGCTATCCCAATCAAAGGAAGCAATCCGAGGGCTTGGTGGGGGTTGATCCGAAGCAAGTTCAGTGCCCCCTTGTTCAGTAAGTTCGGAACTAACAGTGAAGAAAATGTGACTAGTAGACACTTCACTCTTCAAGGGAAGAGTGGGGTTGATCGATACTGGAATCGATTCAACCGCTTCATGAAAGTCACTCTCCGAAGGGAGAGTGGGATTGACCAAAGATGACATTGGTTCAATCACATCATGATCACTCTTCGAAAGAAGAATGGGATCGACCAAATATGAGACTGGTTCGACCACTTGATCAATCAAAGGTTGATTAGGTTGTTGAGAAACTATAGGTTGTTCTTGAGAAGGAAATCCTTGAGTCTTGGACCACACTCTTCGCACCTCTGCGATAGCAGGGCATATATGAGTAAGATGATCTCCCTCACATAGCATACAAAGGAACTTAAGTTTGCACTTCAAACTACCAGTTTTCTCAACTGTGTCAACATGAGTAGCAGTGGATGACTGTTTTCTCTCAGCATGACCTGTAGAGGCTAAGAGTTTTCCCCCAACATGAACTGCAGAGGCTAGGTGATTAGGTCCAACCCGACTAAGAGAGGTTGGTTGTTGAAAAGCTTCAGAATGTTCAAAAACGGGATGACCATGAATCCAAACTCTTCGCACCTCCGCGATAGAAGGGCATTTATAAGTAAGGTGGTCTCCCTCACAAAGCTTACAAGGAAACTTGGGCTTGTGTTTTGAATGGGTAGTCTTTTCAACAGTGTCAACATGACTCACCGTGGCTGACGGATTGTCTTCAGCATGAACCACAGAGGCTGAGAGACTGCACCCAGCATGACTCACCGTGGCTGATGGATTGTCTTCAGCATGAACCACAGAGGCTGAGAGACTGCCCCTAGCATGACTTACAGAGGCTGGATAGGCACCACCAACATGAACAACAGAGGTTGAATGGTTAGGATCAACATGCTTTGCAGCAGTTGAGTGTGTGCCCCCAGCATGAACAACAGAGGTTGGGTGGATGGATCCAACATGAACAACAGAGGTTGGATGGGAAGGTTCAAATTGAACAACAGAGGTTGAACGGGTGTCCTCAGCATGACCTACAGAGGTTGAGTGACTGGATCCGACATGACCTGAAAAGGTTGGAAGGATCCCACCAGCATGAACACCAGAGGCTGGATGGTGAAGATCAACTTGACTTGCAGAGGTCGAGTGCTTAGATCCAACATGACCTACAGAGGTTGGATAGGTGCCCCCAGCATGAACCACAGAGGCTGGGTGGTGAGGTTCAACTTGACTTGTAGAGGTTGAATTAGTGCCCCCTTGCTTATGTGCATTCTTCCTATTCCTCCTTCTTTTAATCCTTTTAGACTGTCAGTTACTGGTATCAGTACTTTCATCGCATGAGGTAGAAGGAGGAGGAGAATCAACTACAGGTGAAGGGGAAGTAGTGTTTTGATGCTCTTTATATAAGGGGCTTACTTGAGAAGCATCAGGAGCATTTAGAACAGTTGGAGTGGAAAACAACCACACCGGTAGCCCTAGGGTGAATCCAGGAAGATTCAGGGTGGCCATAAAGGGAACACCAACATTCCCTGTGAGAGGAATAGTACAAGGAGTTCCCAGCATGGGGATCTCTTGGTTGGTATTCAAAGGGGTGTTAGCCATATTTTCAAACCAGGAGACAAAGTTTGAGGTTTATAGGCAACCAAAATTACAAAGCACACACCTAAAGGTACACTAAGTACAGACAAACCACACAACACTCACTAAAAAATTCCTAAAGCCAAACAGACAAACAGGTATAAGATATACTTTCCAGAAGAAAGCTGATAGACAGTTACTTGGCGTCCCTGTAGATGTTCTTAGGCACAAGCGGAGGAATCACCCACCGCCCTCCCACACCTTCTACCGGGGTTACCTTCCAAGTCCGTCCAAGGTCAACCAGAAATAACATTTCGGTGTACCTTTGTATGAACCCTAGATGTCAAGAGACTAAAGGCTACCTTGGCTATACCAACAGTCTGGGGGGACAGTCGCAAGCCGGACTCATACGCATGGGCAGGGTAGGTGAGCCCGAAACTCTGTCTAGGACAAAATCCCAAGATGCGTAAAAGTCCTGAGTTACGCTTTGACAAGGATTCAGAGGGTTATCTCCTCTGTCCAAGCCTCCACGCGGCCTCATGCTTAGCTCCCGTTTGAGAGGAGCTTCCCAGATACAGTCGATAAAGTCAAGGATTTACCTAGTGATTGGCCAACTATGTCTGAATTTAACACTTGTGGAGAGTTGAAACTCCCCAATCCACAAGTCTAGCCTGAGCTAGTTGGTGTATGACCATATAAAATAAAACTTACTAGTAAATTTTAAATTATATCGTTTATTTTAAGGGCTGTTTTTAGTCAGAGGGTAAATGGCATGAAACTTATGTGGTGTTTTGACTCAAAAGTTGAAACAAAATGACTACGCAAAGAGAAATGAACTGCAAAAAGAAAAAACTATTCTCTTTATTTTTCTTTTTCAAATAGAAACTTGAAAGCCACAAAAGAACAAATTCTTTTTATATTTTTTCAAAAACAATGATATGCTATGCAATCTAGACTAAAAACCTAATCTACATGCATATAAAGCAAACATGTGTTTTTGTCTTTTTCTTTTATAAATGCAAAAGAAAAATCAGCCTATCAACTAATGCAAGCAAGTACTGAAAGCAAAGCAAATAGACAACTACTCTAAACCCCACGAATAAACCCTAGGTTTCCCTAAAGTTAGATATCAACCTCTCTTGAAAAGAAGGCTTACAAAAGTAAACAAGCCAACAACTTTGGAATGAAGAGACTGAGCAAAAAGATTGACATAAACAAAGGTCAAGAAGTCCCAAGTATCAATCTAAACCTACAAACAAAGGCTGCTCAGTACCTTGTCCAACAAGGTCAAGCCAAAGAAGGAGGTAGGGGGGCAAGCAGCAAAAAAAAGTATAGGTTCTTTTTTAATTTTCTTTTATAAATGCAAAAGAAAAACTACCTACAAACAAAAGTATGCAGATAACAAGAACAAAACAAAAGGAACTTTGCTAGACAACCACCAAACAAACTCTAGAATGCCCTAAAATCAGTATAAACCCTACTTGGAAGGAAGGCTTGCATAAGAGACAAGTCAACTACTTTGGCATGGTGAAGTTAACCAACAAAAGAAGAAGGAAAGCAACACCAACAAGCTTCTAAAATCAAACAAAGATCACTAACAGAGGCTGACTAGAAACATAAGCCAAAAATCATACCAAGCAAAGGAGGCAGGGACAAAGAGCAAAGAACCAACCCTAAATGCTATAAAGGGGCTTACCACATAGATAAAGAACAACAAAAAGGGATAACACTAACTCCCTAGAGTCATGCACCTGCAGAGGACACCCAAAGACCTACCCAACAGCCCACAAACAGAAGAAAAACCACAGAAAATGAGAAAAACACTGTTTTAGGGGCATTAGCGGGTTGCACTACTGGCAGGTCGCGTATCATACGTGTGTTGCTAATACAAGAAGTCGCGTATACAAGCATCCACGAGTTGTATAACAGGAAAGTCATGAATCATACACGGGTTTTCGGTATAGGAAGTCGCGAATACAAAACCAGATTCGCGACTGTTCAGGCAAGCAAGTCGCGAATGGGTGGAAAAATTCCAAAAAGGGTCAAACACTGCCTTAGGGAGGCAAGGGAGGTGTTCTATCAGAAATATAAAGTGTTCCTAAGTGGCAAGAAGGACCTGAAACAATGCAAAAGACTGAAATAAATCAAGAGAAACCCCAAACAGACAAGGCTATCCCCAGCAGAGTCGCCAGTTTTGTTTTAAAGGAAAGTATCCTATGGCTAGGGTTTAAGAGGCCATCAACATACTGGGGTTGAAAGAGAGATGCACAATGTTCCGCAAGCATATATAAGCAAGATAAGAGATGAGAAAGGTCCACACCTGAATAACTGAATGCTGGTCCAAGCTTTCTCTTCAATCCTCTTCTTGCTCCTCTCGCTCCAAGAGACCTGCAAAACAAGTTATACCTTCCTCAAACCAAAATGACCACATATAAAGAAATGATAATCAAATAAATCTGAAACTAATGATCTAAATAACATCATCATATGATCATAAACAGAGATTCAATCATACATTGAACAATGATTTGGGAAGAAGAAGGACATCACATCTTTATTAATCTTGAAAACAAGTACAAGTATACCTTCTCTTCAAGTTTGGCACCTCACCAAACCTTGATCTGGTTCTGCTGCTTCTCTTCTCCAAAGAACTCAGCCTCCAAGCTCTGCAACACAAGGGGATGAACACTAGGGCAAAGGTGTGGGAAAAGAGAGTCCCGATTCCTCCAGCATAACAATGCAGAAATTCAATTCCTCCCTCATGGACCTCCCTACCTCTATTTATATGGTAAAGGAAGAGTTAGGGGCGAAGACAAAGTGGTTACAACTGAATGAGTCAATTGTAAAACTACCCAAACTAACCAAAAATGCGTGTTTTTATGTTTAAATTACGAGAGACCTATTCACAACTATGGAGAAGGACAACCCGCAAATGATCTGCGAGTTTCCATAAGAGCAAACCGCCAATACAAGCATTCGCGACTTGTAATACACGAGACTCGCGTATGATTCGCAACTTGCCTATAAGGAGAGTCATGTATACACACAAAAAACACATTTTTAAGGTATTTCTGGGCATTTTCAGACTTTGGTGTCTTCTGGAAAGTTTTAGCAAATGGAAATACCTTTCCAAAACTCAAGATATGGGTCCTCCAAGATAGGTGTCTTTTCAGTGACTTTCAATGAATTTCATGAAGTGTAGTCATGAAAATGTTGACATGAGACGGGATCATGGAAAAGTGGTCACAGGCAGAGAAGTGTCATTTTGAGCTATAACACCTACCACCCACAGGCTAATGGTATGGTGGAGAAATTTAAAAAGATTTTAGAAAACGCTCTTACTAAGATCTGCAACAGCCAAAGGAATGATTGGGACCTCAGAGTTAACGCTGTATTATGGGCGTATAGGACCACATGCAAGAAGCTTATGGGATACACACCTTTCAGCTTGGTGTATGGACAGGAGGCTGTTATGCCTATGGAGTATATTCTTCCCAGCTTACGAATTGCTTAGATCACCGGGATGGCTGATACAGACACAGTGGATGAAAGGCTAGCGCAGCTGCTTGCCTTAGAAGAAGACAGACTTATCGCTGGATTCCATCAGAAAGTGCAGAAGGCATGAGAAAAATATTGGCATGACAGACACATTAAGAGTAAGACTCTTCAGATCAGAGACCTAGTACTTCTCTACGACAGTAAGTTTATTAAGTTTCCAGGAAAGTTTAAGATGCATTGGCTGGGGCCATACCAGATACAGCAGGTTACAGAGGGAGGTGCCGTTCAGCTCAGCAAACTGAATGGGAATCTTCTTCCCACATTGATTAATGGTAGTAGGCTTAATCTCTATAGTGATAGCCACCCCACCTCTCAGCCCTAGCCTAGACAGCTTACGACGGTGCAGATGTCCAGTGTAGTTGAAAGGAGGCATCGCACTGGGGACTAGTCTACACCGGCAGGAATTCTAAGTATGAGGACTCGCATAAGGACGGTTCATTTTGAGCAAGTCATCAGTGGCTTGCGGGAAAAAAAAGAAAAAAAAACAGCGTTTAAGTTTGTTTTGAGCAGAGGATGCGGTGTTGCATCGCAGCGAGGCGATGCCTCTCCGTGCCACGTACCCAGTTTTGTAACGAAACAGAGGGCTAGTCAAGTCACCTTCTGATAGGTAGTTAATGAAGAAATGACCGGTATATCTTATCGTGGATTTGGAAGCAGTGTAATTAATTTTCTAGATTTGGTAAATCTTCGACGAGATCGGTGCCTGTACACACACACTTCGAGGGAAATTTGATCGGATTTTAGCATTTATTGAGGATCGGATGACGGGTGTGGTCTCATCCATGCAATTAATACGACCGACGGATTCAGTCTAGATGGCCGTTGCGTCCGGGATTATCGTCTTTGGCATAAAAGTATAAAATATTCATTCGGGAGGGTTACATTTGCAAGAATTCAAGAGCCGAGAGTTATAGAGTGCATCGATCAGTTTTCATGTGCAGAGCTAATCCTATTACAGAGTGCTATGATTTCCAGAATTTGCAACCATTGCACGTCCAACATTTTACACGGAGTGGGTTCTGTCTGAGGAGGAACCTATAGAAGCGATTTTGGAAAGGTTTGAACGTGGTGTCCTTACAGCCCCTATGACGACGCCATCTAAGGGTGTCCTGCTGAGTTCATCACAGACCAGAGAACCACGAAAAACGAGGAGCTACTCTTAAATAATAGAAGGATCCAGTTCCAAGCCTGAGGAAGAAGTTCATAGTACAGCAGATTACATCATGCCACGAGTTGAAGGCACACCAGAGGTAAAAATTCCCAAGAGTGCTAAGTTTATTGTTCCCATACCACTAATTGATTCTCGAGTAAAGGAAAATGGAGATCTATTAGGATATGCCTCTGTTGTTATATTTACAGATTATAACCTGGGAGATGCTAAGACATATCCTCACTTCCGACCGGATCAGTATCTTACGATCCAGAAGAACCCAAGGACAGGTAGAGATGAATATGTTCCCATGGCACATGTCTAGATTCTTGAGCACTCAGGTCTGCTCAATTTGTTGAGACTACCTCATTTTGGACGAGGTGCAGAGGTTAATGCCATGGTACGCGTTCTACTTTCTTGTGTACACGGAGGTTACCTCTGGCTAGGTAACAAGGTCGACTTGAACGTCGACTTGATGCACCGCATCACCGGGCTGTCCAAGACTGGTAAAGACCCCGAGATCCAGATAGCAGGGAAGACCAAGGATTCCAAGATACCACCATCCCTAGTTGCCAAGTATAAGCTCCAGAGGGGAGGATGGGCTTATGACATTGCAAGCTTAACAGACGACACACTTAGATTTACAGCCAGTCTGCTTGCAGGCAGACTGTTAACCAAGGTTCGCCCAAAGGAAGTCACAGGATCAGTAATTAACCTGGCCATACAGGTTGCAGAGGGGGAACAGTTTAGTTGGTCTTTATTTTTATTAAATATGCTTCAGGAAGACTATTTGGTAGCTCTGGATGAAGCAAACCACCCTTTCCATTTCTCGTGGCTGCTTATTTTATGTGCATTCGTCGGCTGGAAGGAGCCGCCCCATACCCAGTTTCCACAGCTAGCAAGTGGCACACCCAGAGGTGTGTGCTATGCCAACTTATGGGAGAGAAACAACCAAGCAAAGAAAAAGGTTAATATGATACTATTCTATGAATACTATAAGTTGTTGAAGAAAACCATCCAAGAGACACCACGAATCAACACAGAAGTTGTGGACATATATGATAACTGGCTTAATTTTATGGCAGACAGCCATAGAATCTATCTGAGGCCAAAAAGGTCTAGAAGGGATGATTGGGATAATGGCTGGTTCAGGATGGCAACAAAGGATGTTGAAGGCATCATCAAGGACTTTGATGACAAATGGAAGCAAGCATTCGAGGATACCACACCACTACAATCAGATACCACCCAGACAGATCCATCAGACAAAGGCAAAGACAAAGTGGAGACCCAGACGCAGGATACAGAACAAGTGCCACTACCAGGTGGACAGAAGAAATATTCACAGCAATTTCCATCAGAGGCACAGACGACAAAGGATGGAGAAGAGGAGATACCAAAGACACCGAAGAAGAAAAGGTGGAAAGTAACAAAACCACCTTCAAAGACTGCACTGATAGAGGATGATTATGAACTCATCGCAACAAGAATGCATGACACCTTAAAGGACTCATTTGAGGCGATGCAGACATCGCAGGAAAAATTGATGAGCGTGGTAGAAAAGCATCTTTCGGACCTAAAAGCAATGAGTGAGAAGACTGCTATGACACAGGTTCCGCTGGTAAGAGCGACCGCAGGAGAAAGCTCAACGCAGTCGATTTCCTGCGAGGAAATCTTGGCAACGGATCGCATAAACACAATTTTGATACCACCAAAGAGCATTCGGTTCCCTGCGTCAATGATGGATGCACCACTGCAGTTTAGGCAACCCGTCAAGGTTAACCTTGTAGAGTTCCACATTGACCAGTTACAGATGATCCAGTAGCAGCTAAGCACAGAGCTCAGAGGGAGAGAGCTCGTGACCTATAAACAGAACACGCAGCTGAAGCAACAGAATGCAACACTCGCCACCAGCTATCAGAAAAAGGAAGATGAGTTAAAAACATATCAAGAAAGAGATCAGGAACTCTCTCAAGTCTTACAGAGTATTGCATTGGAGTTACCCCAATGTAACATTGAGTTCTCCTTGCCTCTCCCACATAAGGTAAGAAGAGTTGCAGACAGAGCAAAGGCTCTGGAGGAAACAGTGACTAGGATGGAAGAAATAGCGGCCAAGATGGAGGAAGACCACAAAGCACAGATTACCGAGCTCAAGGCTCGACCACCAGGCACCCCCTAGGCAGAAAAGGAAGCCAGAGTAGAGGCCTTCCGACTCACTTCCACACAGATACAGTCTTGCATAGATGATGCATTGTCAGTGCTAGCTGATGCGACGAGCGCATGGTCAGAGTTAGATGAGCCTCCCGAGAAAGTACAACTACAGCAAAGTATTCATCAGATAGAGAATACTGCAACAGCAATAAAGGAAGAAATCAAGAGCTTAACAACTCTTCAGAAGATGAGAAAGACGAAGGAGATGAACCACTTGCAGCATGAAGCGCAGTGGTTGAGAGCACATGAGATACACATCAATGACCTGCTTCAACCATATCAGGAGCAAATCACAGAGATAGTCGATACGGTAGAGCAGAAAGTTAGGGAGTTCATGGCCACCAGAAATGAAATTGAGTTAACAGAGGACTCCAGTATTAGTCAAGCCATGCTTGAATTGGCACAAGAGCGTGTCGCAGCAATGCAGGATGAAGTCGCAGGACTTCAGGACAAGTTTCAAAGGACTTCACAGGAAGCCAAGGAGAAGCTACAATAGGAGAAGCCCGCTGGTAGTGGCTCGGGGGAGAGCCACAAGTAAGTGTTAGGGGACTATTGGAGTAGAGTCCCGCAGCTACAGAAGAAGCTGCTAGTTTAGCGGATAGATAGTTTTGGCGGAGAGGAGATAAGGTAGAGCTACGATGTCGTAGAATGTTTCTAGCTGCAGAGAAGAGCTGGAAACCGTGACTTTTAGGATAGAAAATTCAAGGAAGACGACAGTACCTGAGCGGTCGAGAAGAGAGAGCTCACCCACTGCATTGAAGGCAGCAACGAAGATAGGAGGGCTCAGCTACCCTCATAAAGGAAAAGGAGCAACGAGGCCGAGGTATTGAAGACGAAGGATAGAAGCAGGGAAGCGGTGCACAGTACCCATGGTCAGCGCCGAGAAGCATGGAAGACTGCAGAGAGCTGTGGTGTGACGGAAAGCGGCTACCTCAAGTACAGATATGCCGACTGTCACTAATTAGGGTTTTGGGTTACTGTTGGGATAGGACCACAGTGTTGTAATGGCGAGACCTTCGGGACGCCCATAAAGGGATGTATTTTGTATTGTAAAAGGGTTGGTTGGTTGGTTGGTTTGTTCAGTTGTTAGCTGTTTTTGTAGATTATTAGATAGTTGTAGAGGCTGAGCTCTGGTTCTGTTATTAACAGTAGTTATCTTACTGTAACCAGTAGCTGGCTCATTGAGCATGCATGTAACGATCCGCAGGGATCGAAAAAGAGGGAAGAGTATATTGTAAGAAGTGCAATATAGAGTAGAAAAGAGATCTAAGAGAGAAAAGCTCTAGGCTGTGTGCGGAGTTACCCAAAAGATCTCGAGCTACATATGCGATGCAGCAGAACTATGTTTACCTTCCCCTGAGCTATAATAGAAACACAGTTCTGTGGACGTAACTTCCATCCTGGAGGTGAACCACGTTAAAATCGTGTGTTATGTGATTGATTTATGTGTTGTGTTTATTTTTTGCATCTATCAATTATCACATGGGCCTTTTTTACAGTTTAATGTATGTATGCGTTATTTAGTTTACAGCACTATAGAAGATAGATGCAAGTTGAAGTCCATAAGTATTTTGTGTAAGAGTTTATCTACATTTCATCCCAGATAGTTAAGAGTCGCAGAGTTAAGCAACATTGTATATTGAATCCTGTAAGTTGGAACGAGTAGCACTAAGTACGCTGAGCCGTAGCGGTAGGATATCGCAAGGAGGCGATATCGCACCAACAGAGGAGCTGTGGTGCGCTGCGGTTGAGAATCAGCGTATGGAGGAGTGATGCGTTTCCTGAGGTGCGGCGATGCGATAAGGACTAGAGTCGTCGCAAGTAAGAGGGAGTTGCGCATCACAGACAGAGAGAAATATCGCAGGCTAGAAGAGCTGCGAGACACCCAGGCTGCCACAGAACCTGGTCCAAGACACTTGAGTCCTTGGCCAACCCATTAGAATCACTTCGGGTGAGACTTCAGGCCGCTTTGCCGTCTGTCGCCGAAAGGGCCAGTGAGCTAGGGGTGTTGTTGGTTAAATACAGTAAAACCTGGGTTTGCCCATGCAAACCAACATATTTTGAAGTCCAAACAAGTTATCCTTGTTCGGTTCACTAGGCTCACTTGATAAAAAGCCACTAAGTACAACTTAGGTGGTAACATTCTAGCTCCAACTGTGGGACGTGTGCTCGATCTGGTCTTTAAGACAAGGAGAGGATACGAGAACACCAAAATATCTGGTTTATATACCCTGTAAAAACATCTCAACTTGAAAGGAAAAACCTCAGCAGCACAAGTTTTATAAAAAACCAAATGAACCATTAAGCTGATTTATTTAAACAAAATAAATGTAACCAACTAAAAGAAGCAAAGTTTTATTATAGCTAAGTAGAAATGCAGAAAGTAAATGCTCTCTTTCAAGGAGCTTATTTTCCTACTCTAAGCATGATATAGAAAGGGTTAGGTGTAATTAGAAATCCAATGTAACCTCCTAAGCATTTTATTAACATAATTTTTTCTCCTTGTCTTTGGTTACCAGCCAAAGTAAGGATACCTTATTCAGAAAATGCAAACCTGCATGATGATTCAGGATGGGCGGGATGGATGGGAGATCATAAGCATGAACAATGTCATAAAAATTCTTCCCAAACTTGTATGTGCTCATGCAGGCTACTTCTATCCATGAATGGATAGGATTGATATACCAATCAGAACGATGAGGTAGACTGACTACATCATCATACCGATCATCGGGGCTTATCAAATGATAACTCGTTGCACAAGCCCCAAGTAGCTCCAAATCATAAGGAACCTCTATATGTGAAAAATATGGCTGAGACGTATTTTCCACTGACTGCATCACATCTAATTTTCACAATACTGTTTCTCAATGTCTTCATTACTAATACCCTTGTGTGGCTCTACATGGTATGAATTTGAATGATCACATGAAAATTCTAAATGCTCCTCTTCCATACTAAGGTTTTCCAAGGTGTCTAGATCTGTGCTCCCCTCTATGGACGTATCGTGGATTGGAATTCCACAAATTTTTGAATAGATACTCCCATCGTTGGACATATCATGGATGGGATTCTCCATAAGATTTTCACAAGTTGGATTATCTATGAAATTCCAATAGTCATCACTCCCATCCATAAAATATGTGCGGGAGTCTTCATCCATGGAATCATGCTCCTGCCTATCCATGTCTTCCTTGTATTCATAACAATATTCTTCCTTGTATTCAAAACACACTTTGAAAGTGTTTTGGGTTGCTACACTAGTTATCGAAAAAAAACTTAAGTAAAATTTTGTTAAATTGGGGTAATCTAGTTTTGCAAAAAGGAACCAAGGAAAGGAAGCTTTCCTTGGGATCTTGGCTTGCTATTTGGGAAGCCAATAAGATGTGAAATTTTATTGCATAATATGAAACTTTAAAGTACAACAAAGGAAACTACCTTAACAGCAAGGTACAAATTTTCATTAAAATGCTTGCAAAAATAGGGTAATTTCAGCTAGATCTCTTAAAATACAACTTTATATGCAAAACGAAACTGAGATCTAAACTTAAGAGAGGATATTACTAACTAGATATATATGAAATTTTATTAATGAGAAATATCTAAGAAATAAGATTCCTTGATAGTAACCAGTTTGAAGAAAATTTAAGATTTTTAAAGGAGGAAAGGGAGAAGAGAAGTGCTTGTTGCTAAAGCAGATCTGCAAAGGAAACTTGTTAGTCAAGCATCGAGGGGCACAATATTCATAATCTCTGTTCGAAAACCAATGGAATCAAACCTAAACCATAGATCTTTCGATCAAGGCAAACTTGTAATCTACACAACAAATCCCGCAAACCAAAACCATTAAATCTGAAGATACTGTTGAGGCCTGGAAAATCGCAGGTGGCAACAGTAAGGGATTCTCCCCAATCAGCGTTCCCAACTAGCCCGATGACTGTTTGGTATAGGGAATCCATCCGGCTTACGGTCCGGCTACCGTAGGTCAAAGTAACAACAATGGTTTACCGGTTGCGGCTCGGTCCACCGGAATTTGTATTTTGACTTAAAGGAATGATATGCACGTGTCTAATTAAATGCAGGCTGGCTTAAATGCAAGGGGCGGTCACAAAGTGATGCGCAGGTTCTTACCTCTCGTCTTATGCCCACAAGCCAACAAACCAGATACGAACAGAAATAACTAACTATCTAAACTATCCCTAGGGAGCGAGGCTATCATATTAACTGAGCAATATAAAATCACATACGGTAAGAAAATCACAGACAGCTGATACTTTTCCCACAGCACATGATAACTACAAATATTCAAATAACCAGTTAGCCGATCATTCTATAACAACAATTATTGCTCATAGTGCAAATGCATCCCAGAAAAGACTGCAAAAATAATTAACAAGAACTTAGGTTCCAAACATCAAATATCCTTACAGCGCATGAAATACAGCTGAACACAGAAAAGTCCTTCTTCAGCATTATTCATTGAATAGCATTGGTACATTTCACTACTTCACTCTTTCCAGCAGACAAAATTGTAGTTTACTATGCAAAACGAAATAGTTCCTCTTACAAGTCAACAATTACAAATTTTTTCTAAGGGAAAAAGCCCTCATTTCATCGGGCTTCCCATTATTTAAACAACAACTGATGTCCCCTGGGTTCCCTCGGTGCGTGACCTTTCAGCGCTCTTGGCGATTCAGTTTCTCTCTGGCCGTTTCGTTTTCTTCAATCATTTGAATAAACGTTTTACCCTCTGACAGTAACTGCTGAAACGCTTCAGTGGCGCCTTTGTCATCCGTTTGGGTTGTCTCTTTTCTTGCCGCAGGCCGCCTTCGTGACCCATGTGATTCTCCCTGCACGTAATTTATGCGCATTATCCACTAACTTGAGACATCGAACATCAAAATTTTATAACCCTAGTGAAAGATTCACAAAGAAATTGGCCTGGCTTTACGGGAGAAAACTTATGAAGAGAAACGACTGTCGGGTGGGCTAATAATCAGGCATCGGATGGGTAAGTTTCGGGGAGCCGCAACGGCGGGCGAGCACGGGAAAAGAGGAAATGGAAAACGAGCGTCGTAGGTGATCGGGCGGGGGAGGAGAGTGGATCGGCGGGCAGACTACTCTGCCACCCGCAACGGCGGACGGGATGCAAGCTATGGACAGGCGACGGAAGCTGCAAAGGCGGTAGTTCGGGCGTCAGGTGAAACTCAAGTCGGGGCCCGACTTTATCTCCCCAGCCGCAATGTCGGGTGAACAGGAACTCTGGGGCAAGCGATTCACAACTCGAATCGGGCGTCGGAGAGAAGTGGGTCGGGCAGAGACTTTGTTCTGAGGGCCGCAACGGCGGGTGAGATAAGACTCTACTTCCTCCAAAAGAGGCCCGATCCAAAGAGAGAAAAACATCATAGCTAGAATTAACTTGCATCCTAAAAACCATCTTTTCCCCTGTTCATGCAAAATTTTCAAACTTTGACGGGTACCAGGAAAAATCACACGACTCATGCTAACTTGGACAAACACTTAAAAGTCGAACAATCGACTTCAAACACAAGATAAGCTCCAAGACGCCAAACTTTCAATAGTGGGTTCGAGCAACTAATGACAAGGAGGGGTCCCTGAGTTTAAGTAAAAGACTAAAATCGGTGAAACAGGTTGCGGCAGCAACAGATACATATGAGAAGCAAATGAGACATCATGCAAATAATCTTATTTAGCATACATATATTATCTCATTCAAACATATGCAGCAAAATAGAATTAAGTAAGCTTACTTACAATTATATATCCCTATGATTCTAATAACCATTCAAGCAGACAACGGTTAAGTGCAAGAAATTGAAAAAATAGCAGTTTCACCTCAAATGCAACATGATAATGATGATCGACACATGAAAGGTACTCCACAATTGAGCCTCCAAAGCTTCTCTTTATTTCAACAAATGATGATCAATACACAATTACAATAGCAAGCCCTTCAATCGATCTCTAACTCCATGGAAGAGGCTGGTGTGCCTGGATAGATACAAAAACTAGGAGATCCATCCTAGGGGGGGGGCAAATCCCAAGGAGACAGATCAAATCAGCTGATGGAGAGTCAATCAATGCAGATCTGAAGATGAAATGAGCCTACTTGTCAACCTGGGGCCTGATTGAGCTGACACATCAATCCATAAATGGACACATCAGTCCACAGAGAATCCAAAAGAGTCCACACATGTGGAGGAGAGAGAGAGTGTGCAATTCCCCATAAATACTGGTGAAGATCAACTCTGCATTTCATTTGGTCACCTCCTTCCGTCAAGGATTTGTCAGATCCAGTCAATCTGCTTCAGATCTGACTGATTTCAATCAAATCGACTAAGAATCCACTGATTTATGATTTTGGATTTGCTCCATTATTCATCAATTTATTGATTAAAATAATCAATAATTGATTTTTGGGGCTTTCTGACCTGAGTGATGGAAAATCACTCAAAACTAGAAAATAGTGGGTCCATGGGTTTACATGGTGCTCTTAGCTTGAAAATGAGCACGTACATGACCGAAACCGATTAGTTGGCCCACTTTTATTACAAATTCAATTTTTCCAATTAAACTATTAAAACAAAGCCTAAGTTTTTGGAAAAATTAAATTTTAATAAAAAACACTGAAAAAACTAAAAAAATGAAAAATTGAAAAAACCTAGGGGGACTTAGACATGTTCATATGACTCGACCATGATGCCTATCATGTTTATACATTGACACATAGACTCTAATAACCTCAATAGGCCTAAATTCAAAGCCGATCACCCCAACTTTGGAGGTATGGAGTGAAAAACTCAGAAATTATCAGTCGTTTATTCAACAACCAATAATAACCAAGGGAAAAAACACCCTGGGCTGATCGGATTAACAAATAAAGTCTAAGAGGCTGAGTCTTTTATAGACGCTATCATGCTAGAACATTTATTACAATTCCCCCATGGGGTATGAACATGTGATATAGTACAAGAAGCACTTCCCAGAAGTACTTCCAAAGGTCTTCTGAAGTCCGAACAAGTTGTCCTTGTCCAGTTCACTAGGCTCACTTGATAAAAAACCACTAGGTACAACTTAGGTGTTAAAATTCTGGCTCCAACTGTGGGACGTGTGCTCGATCTGGTCTTTAAGGCAAGGACAAGATACAAGAACACCAGAGTCTCTGGTTTATATACCCTGTAAAAATATCTCAACTTGACAAGAAAAACCGCAGCAGCACAAGTTTTATAAAAAACCAAATGAACCATTAAGCTAATTTATTTAAACAAAATAAATGTAACTAACTAAAAGAAGCAAAGTTTTATTATAGCTAAGTAGAAATGCAGAAAGTAAATGCCCTCTTTCAAGGAGCTTATTTTCCTACTCTAAGCATGATATAAAAAGGGTTAAGTGTAATCAGAAATACAATGTAACCACCTAAGCATTTTATTAACATAAAAAAATTCCTTGTCTTTGGTTACCAGCCAAAGTAAGGATACCTTATTCAGAAAATGCAAACCTGCATGATGATTCAGGATGGACAGGATGAATGGGAGTTCATAGGCATGAACAATGTCATAAAAATTCTTCCCAAACTTGTATGTGCTCATGCAAGCTGCTTCTATACATGACTGGATAGGACTGATATACCAATCAGAACGATGACGTAGACTGACTACATCATCATACTGATCATCGGGGCTTATCAAATGATAACTCGTTGCATAAGCCCCAAGTAGCTCCAAATCATAAGGACCCTCTATATGTGAAAAATATGGTTGAGACTGATTTTCCACTGATTGCATCACATCTGACTTTTCACAATACTGTTTCTCAATGTCTTCATTACTAATACCCTTGTACGGCTCTACATGGTATCACTTTGAATGATCACGTGAAAATTCTGAATGCTCCTCTTCCATACTAAGGTTTTCCCAAGCATCTAGATCTGTGCTCCCCTCTATGGACATATCATGGATTGGACTTCCACAAATTTTTGAATTGACACTCCCATCATTGGACATATCACAGATGGGATTCTCCATAAGATTTTCACAAGTTGGATTATCTATGAAATTCCAATAGTCATCACTCCCATCCATGCCATATGTGCGGGACTCTTCATCCATGGAATCATGCTCCTGCCTATCCATGTCTTCCTTGTATTCATAACAATCTTCTTCAGATAAAATGTTACAAGGCAATAAACTTTCCAAACCTTCATCAACATGAGGAGAACAAGGTCTAGTGTCACCACACACTGTACTGATCTTCTCATAGGTTTCTTTATAGGCTTTTTTTATGATATCATGAAGAGGATATTCAATATTATCTTCAATCAGGGAATTTTTTTGGACATATTCAACAGGATCACTTGGTATGTGTTGCTTAGTGGAATTCTCTAGAGGGCTTTCTGGAAAGGTATCAGCATTGCAACACACTTGAGAAATACACCAAATCTTCAATGTCTTCAGTTAGGTGACATGAGGAGAGTATTCAACAATGTGTTCCATCATGGGATCCTCCTGAAGCTCCTCAATATGATCATCTTGGATTTTCCCTTCCTCAGAATCTTGTTGTGTATTGGGAGATACCTCATATTCTTTAAGAAGATGCTTAATTGCTTCCTTTCTTAAATAGCTACTAGGATGCTTTTTTATGGGAGTATCATGAACCTCCTCTTCACTTAAATGTTCAAGAAGTGATTCCAAGTCGTCAATACCTTGTATCATGGAAAAAGGTCCATCATATGTTTCCGTGTGATACTCTGTCCCAGATAGGTAGAAGGTACAGATATTTTCAAGGAACTTTTTTAAACCATTCATACTACCCCTACCATCATGCCACTGCTCTAAAAACATCCAAAGGAAGCTTGGAAAAGAAGTTATACATTTATTACGAAGGCCTTGATAGAACCAACAACAGGCCTCACCCCAAAAACTACTAGCAAACATTTCCATCATATTGTCTTCATGAAGAATATTGAAGTCAGCAATCAACTGAAGGAAAGATTTGACATGCCAGATTGCCGAATCAACATAATTTCCATGAAATGTCAGAAGCCAGTTATATGCATCCCCAAAACCATTACAACAGTTAGGAAAACCCAGGATGTTTGAGAAATCAATAGGCTGAAACATTTCGGTTAACTGGGCACCATACTTCTCCTTTAATTCATCCATATCAAAAATTAATAGTATGCATTTGATATAATCGTTAGAACTTGTACTGAAAAGGTGGAGCTGTCAAGTGATGAGCTTTTAAAGGTTTTAACATGTTGCATGGGATCATCTACACACAACAAAACTTCACAAGTTTATGAGATAACAGGGTTTTCTCCCTTCAATGGAGTTGCCATGTGAAAAAGAAAAATAAGCATTTATAAATATTTTCACAAAAATTATATTTTGCTTTTCTTTGTAAAAATAAAAACTAGAAAAAAGTCAGTGGAGTCGCCAGATGAAAATTAAAGATCTACTCTAAGCATTCATCAAACAAAGCAAAAACAAAAAGGAAGAAAACAAAAGTTGTACTCAGGAATAAAAAGATTTATCCCTGGTAACGGTGCCAAAAAATGTTGCCGCCTTTCACACACCTGGGTCACGTGGCAGAAATCTTCAAGCCACTTGGTGTGTCCTTGGGGGCAAGTCTCGAGTCAAGGCTGTCACCTTGTTCTTGACTCCTTTGTTTAGGCTCAACTCCTAACAAAGCCAAGGAGGGTAGACCCTACTAAGTTACTAAGGCTAAATTACTTAGTACAATGATGTTAAATCGAATGAGTTACTTAAATCGAATGAGTTACTTAGGAGTTTGGAATTTAACCATAAACAATCAAAGATGACAAGATACAAAAATGAGAACACGAAAGCACAATGCTGAGACACAATATAAATATATAGCAAGAAAATAACCAGTGCCTTAAAAATGGAGTCAAAAAAGAAATCAATGTACTTGCATGTGCTTGGAGTGAATGTTTTGCAATTTTCTCTTGGTACGTTTTAAGTTAATGTGAGGTGTGAGTTGATTAAAATTAGGCGAAGGGGTGGACTCCAGATATACCTGAGAGTACTTGGAGTATGTCCAAAACTAAAATTTCACGGCTACCTGCAAGGAATATGTGGGTTGAATGGAATCTCTGGGGCTATTGTTCATAATGCACCCGTTAGGGTGTGACAAAGATCGGCGCCCCGATGTCACTTTTCAGAAGTTCCCACTTCCTTTGGGTATTTTTCCACCGTAATGGTTTGATCTAGGTGTTGGATTTTCACCTGATGGTTTGTCAATTTGGGAGAGTGAATCCTAATTATACTAGTCACTCAAGTTCTCTTGATACAGCTTGATTGATCAGACGAACCGCAGCCAAGTGCAGAGCATACACACCGGAGTCTTGTTAATTTTAGTAAATTTTAAAATTGGGTGTTCTTGTTAAAAAGAAAACCCTCCAGGAACCTCTTTCGATCCAAGTGGATCTCAATCGGGGAATCAAGGAGGGGTTAATTTTATAATATCTAAAGAAACAAATGATAAAAAGGAAAACACAAATACACAATTCCGGTTTTCTAATTAGTCCTACCACGCATCTCTTTCCCCTTTCGGGTCAATCGGGAAGTCGTGGGGTAAGTATTAAGATTAATTTGAAATATAAAATATGGAATATGAAATTGATAATGTATCAAAGTATACTACCCTGCAGATTAGAGCTATGCTAGTTTGGAAAGATATGAACAAAAAGTAAAAAATTGACACCGACGCAAACCCCCCTAGGGGGGATGGTGAATAGGCTCGAAAGAGCCTATTCGAAAGGACCTTTTCCTTTTATTAGAAGTGATTTACAATATCATAAAATTAAAATTGCTGCACTTTGGTCCTTGTTATCTGGGATCCAAAGGCTTACAACAAGCTTGTAACAAGCTAGAATTAAACAAGGTGGTGGGGGAAGCTTCCGGGAAGCTCCGATTCGTCCAAGAGTTGGAAATTTGGCAAAGTCTCCTCCTATTTTTTGTTGGACCTGCTAAAAAAAAGTGAAAAATTAGAATCAAATGTGCCCAAACACACTTTGAAAGTGTTTTGGGTTACTACACTAGTTATCGAAAAAAAACTTAAGTAAAATTTTGTTAAATTGGGGTAATCTAGTTTTGCAAAAAGGAACCAAGGAAAGCAAGCTTTCCTTGGGATATTGTCTTGCTGTTTGGGCAGCCAATAAGATGTGCACTTTTATTGCAAAACATGAAACTTTAAAGTATAGCAAAGAAAACTACCTTAACAACAAGCACAAATTTTCATTAAAATGCTTGCAAAAATAGGGTAATTTCAGCTAGATCTCTTAAAATACAACTTTATATGCAAAACAAAACTGAGATCTAAACTTAAGAGAGGATATTACTAACTAGATCTATATGAAATTTTCTTAATGAGACAGATATAAGCAATAAGATTCCTTGATAGTAACCAGTTTGAAGAAAATTTAAGATTTTTGAAGGAGGAAAAGGAGAAGAGAAGTGCTTGTTGCTGAAGCAGATCTGCAAAGGAAACTTGTTAGTGAAGCATCGAGGGGCACAATATTCACAATATCTGTTGGAAAACCAATGGAATCAAACTTGAACCATAGATCTTCCAATCACGGAAAACCTGTAAGCTACACAACAAATCTTGCAAACAAAACCATTAAATCTGAAGATACATATGATAAGCAGATGATACAGCATGCAAATAATCTTATTTAGCATACAAATACTAGCTCATTCAAACATATTCAGAAAAATAGAAGTAAGTAAGCTTACTTACAATGATCTATCCCTATGATTCCAATAACCATTCAGGTAGACAACAATTAAGTGCAAGAAATTGAAAAAATAGGAGTTTCACCTCAAATGCAACATGATAATGATGATCCACACATGAAAGGTACTCCACAATTGAGCCTCCAAAGCTTCTATTTATTTCAACAAATGATGATCAATACACAATTACAATAGAAAGCCCTTCAATCCAGCTCTAACTCCGTGGAAGAGGCTGCTGTGCTTGAATATATACAAAAACTAGGAGATCCATCCCAGGGGGGCGCAAATCCCAAGGAGACGGATCAAATCAGAAAATGGAGAGTCAATCAATGCAGATCTGAAGTTGAACTGAGCCTACTTGTCAACCGAGGGCCTGATTGAGCAGACACATCAACCCATAAACCGACACATTAGTCCACAGAGCATGGAGGAGAGTCCACACATGTGGAGGAGAGAGAGAGGGCACAATTCCCCATAAATATTGCTAAAGATCAAATCTGGATCTAATTTGATCACCTCCTTCAGTCAAGGATTTGTCAGATCCAGTCAATCTGCTTCAGATCTGACTGATTTCAATCAAATCGGTTGAGAATCCACTAATTTATGATTTTGGATTTGCTCCATTATTCATCAATTTATTAATTAAAATAATCAATAATTTATTTTTGGAGCTTTCTGACCCGAGTGATGGAAAATCACTCAAAACTAGGAAATAGTAGGTCCATGGGTTTACATGGTTCTCTTAACTTGAAAATGAGCTTCTACATGATTGAAAGCGATTATTTGGCCCACTTTTATTACAAAATCAATTTTTCCAATTAAACTATTAAAAAATAGCCTAAGTTTTTGGAAAAATTAAATTTTAATAAAAAACACCGAAAAAACTAAAAAATTGAAAAATTGAAAAAACCTAGGGGGACTTAGACATGTTCATATGACTCGACCATGATGTCTAGCATGTTTATACATTGACACATAAACTCTAATAACCTCTATAGGCCTAAATGCCAAGCCAACCACCCCAACTTTGGAGGTATGGAGTGAAAAACTTAGAAATTATCAGTCATTTATTCAACAACCAATAATAACCAAGGGAAAAAACACCCCGTGCTGATTAGATTGACAAATAAAGTCTAAGAGACCGAGTCTTTTACAGACATTATCATGCTAGAACATTTATTACAATTCCCCCATGGGGTATGAACATGTTATATAGTACAACAAGCACTTCCTAGAAGTACTTCCAAAGGTCTTCTGAAGTCCGAACAAGTTATCCTTGTCCAGTTCACCAGGATCAATTGATAAAAAACCACTAAGTACAAGTTAGGTGGTAACACTTTCCTCTCTATGTTTGTCTGCATATTGTTTTTGCTGATTTTGGGCAACCTGCAAATTATATTTTAAAAGCTTTAAACTTTCTTGGTTTTCTTCCACCGAATCTTTATCTTTTGGAGCTCTACTATCACCAAATATCATATCAGCAAATTTAAGTGCATCATAACCATTTTATTGTCTGAAAGGAGACATCCCTATTGACATGTGAAAGGTGGTGTTGTAGCAAAACTCACCCAAGTGTAGCCATTTTGTCCAAGCTTTTTGTTGTTCTCCTACAGAGTTCTGGAGGTACCCTTCCAATCATTTATTCACCCTCTCTATTTTTCCATCAGTTTCGGGATGGTAGATTGTACTTGGATTCAACTTATTTCCCACCAATTTGAAAATGTCTTGCCAAAAAGCACTCATGAATCTACCATCTCTATCACTTACAATGCTTTTAGGAAGCCCATGCAATCTGATGATTTCTTTGAAAAAAAGGTCAGTCACTTGTGCAGAACTAAAAGAGGATGTAACAACAATTAAATTATATAACTTAGTCAATCTATCCACTACCACATAAATTCAATCATGTCCCAAAGATTTGGGCAAACCGGTGATGAAATCCATTGATATACTATCCCATTTTTCCTCTGGAATGGGCAATGGTTGTAACAAACCAGCTGGGTGTGTGAGTTTTGATTTGTTTTTCTGACATACCTTACATTCACCCACATAATTCTGAACATGTTCCTTCATCTCCTTCCAATAGAACCTTTGCCTTAGTTTCCTATAGGTTTTGAAGATCCCCGGATGGCCTGCTAGTGGGGAATCATGTTCTTCCTGCAAAACTTTGTACTTAAGCTCTAAATCTCAAACCAAATAAATTCTGCCATTATAGTATATCAGCCCATTCAAAATTCTGTAGTTATCATCTCCCATGAGTCCATCTAATACATCACAAGCAAACATATCTTTGGCATATTCAACTAGTAGCATGTCTTTCCACTGTTTTGCAATGTCCATGAGAGAAAAAGAAGGTCTTCGATATAATGCATCTGATACAATGTTATTATATCCTTTCACATATTCAATATCAAAATCATAATCTTGGATATTGATTACCCACTTTTGTTTCCTTTCATTTAGATCCTTTTGGGTAAGGAAATGTCTTAGACTATTGTGGTCATTTTTCATCACAAACTTGTTGCCCACCAAGTATTGTTGGAATTCGGCCAAAGCATGCATGAAGGCCAACATATATTTGTCATATATGGATTAAATATTTTCTTGAGGCTGCAAATTTATTCTCTCAAAGGCTATATGGTGCAGGCCTTTCTTTAGGACAACCCCTATTCCTCCACTTGAGGCATCACATTCAACAACAAAAGGCTTAGAAAAATTAGGTAATGCAAGTATGGGACAACTACTCATTACCTCTTTCATTTTTTGAAAGGCCTTTTCATCCCCTTCATTCCACTTTAAAGCATCCTTCTTAGTCAAATCAGTGAGTGGAGAAGTCAACTTGGAGGACCCTTTCATAAATTTCCTGTAGTAGGTACATAGTCCAATGAAGCCTCTTAATTCTGTGATGTTTTTTGGTGACGACCATTCTAAGATAGCCCTGATCTTTTCCATGTGCAATTTCACTCCATATTTCCCAATAATTTTCCCAAGATATAATATTTCTTTCATCCCAAATTCACATTTGGACATCTTAGCATACAAATACCGTTCTTGCAAAGTTTTCAACACAATTTCTAGGTGTTGCAAGTGCTCTTCCCAAGTTTTACTGTAAATGAGAATATCATCAAAGAATAATAAAGCAAACCTTCTAAGCTGATTTCAAAATATTCTATTCATACATGCTTGAAATGTAGCAGGAGAATTAGTCAATCCAAATGGAATAACAAGAAACTCAAAGTGACCATAATGACATCGAAAAGCAGTCTTTTGAACATCTTACTCCTTCATCCGAATTTGGTGATAACCAGATCTAAGGTCAATTTTGGAAAATTACTTAGCTCCAAATAGCTCATCCATGAGCTCATCAATCCTAGGAATAGGATACCTATTATTGATGGTCTTCTTCTTCAAAGCTCTAAATTCTATACACATCTTCAAGGTTCCATATTTTTTCTTTACCAACACTACTGAGGAAGCATAAGGGCTAGAGCTTGGTCTAATGAGTCCCAACTATAAGAGTTATTGAATGGTATTATCAATATCATCTCTGAAATTATTTGGATGTCTATAAGGTGGTATCTGAATGGGTGAAGTACCCTCCTCCAAAACAATTTTATGCTCAACCCCCCTATCAGGTGGTCTACCATGTGGAAGATCTTTGAAAACTTTTTCATATTTGTGCAAAAGTGTCTCTATCTCCTTTGGGTGTTTAACAATTCTGATTTTTGTCTTGGGAGAGGTGATATAACATTCAACATCCCATTATATATCACCATTCCTCAATATATATCTCATACTATTGCAATTTACTACTTGTTTTGGGTAAGTGTGCTGCCGTCTCACAACCCTTAGTACCCCGGTTGAATCTTGGAATTTCATTTCAGGAATTTTATAATTTATTGAATTCTATCCTATAGAATACAACCATTTCACTCCCAATACTACATTATTATCAGCAACATAAACCACATAAAAACTATCAACAAAAGTATAGTTACCTATGGTGACTTGCAGCTTTGGAACCCATGTGTTGCATTGCATTGTGTTGTGACCCGGAATGACAACTGTGAAGCCATCAAATGGTTCACTTGGTATATTTATTTTCTACACCATATCTACATCAATGAAATTATGTGTATCTACTCCATCTACCAAAACTGAATCTCTTTGTTCCAATACCACCCCCTTGCTTCGAATAGTGTGATAGCGAGGCACTGCTGAAAGTACTGCCATTCTTGCTTTGTCCGGTGAAGGCTGATTTTATTCTTGTTTTTTTTTCTTCAGCTGATGTCTCATATGCCTCCTCTTGATCTGAAGTATGTCATTCTTAATCCATACCCCCTTCATACTCATCATTATCATAAAATACTCCTATGTATTGAGCTTTTCCTTTAGCACATTTATGCCCCAGTGCCCATGGTTGGAAGCATGTGAAGCACAATTGTTTCCTTCGAAGTTCATCCATATTTGGTCCTTCTTTATTATTATTTTCATATGAATATTTTTTTCCAAAAATTCTTATCAGGTGCATCCTTTTTCCAAGGCTTCCTTTCAAATTTGAAGTTAGGCTTGGGAGGAAATCTTGTTCTAGGAAGCACATTTTGAAAATCTCTAGTCAAGCTCATTGCATCATTTAAGTTAGAAAGCTTGTGGGATTGGACCAAAAATTTAAGGGCTCTGCCAAACCTTCAGTGAACATAAATACTAACCTCCCCATATATACATCAACCACCTTAACTGATAATATTTGGAATTCCAACATATACTCAATAGGATTTCCTACCTGCTTTAATTATGTTAGTTCTTTGAAAGACATTTCTGGATCTTTTGCTCAAACCTTTCTAATACCCTGTCAACAGATTCCCCATATGTTTTGACCTGATCATGACCCAAGGTTTTCAGACCATGGAACCAACATTCATTGGCATTTCTATCCAAGTGAAAAATAGCCTTTCTTAAAGCATCTTCTTCCACCATTGGATTCAGCCGAAATTACACATCCAACTTTTGCACCTAAGTGTTAGCAGAGCTTTGAGGTGAACCCTCAAAAGTGGGAACTGGAACTTTACCTATGGAACAATTCAATTCTTTTTTTTGGAGTAGAGACTTATTGTACTCCTTATTTTTGAGTTTGTTTTCCATGGTGAAGTACTTCTCAAATGTTATATTCCTCCTACACTCTTCATCCAATTTAGCCCATTCTTTCATTATTGTATCAATTTCAAATTCAATGTTAGTCTCTTCTTTGGAAAGAAGAAATTTAGGGGCAGTAGGCCTTGGTGTGATCTAAAATTCATGGGGTCTATTATGAGGTCTTTTTCTTGAGAAAATATGCTCACCCATGGTCATCTTTTCTTCTGAGTGTGAACTACTGCTTGTTACCACCTAAGTTGTACTTAGTGGTTTTTTATCAAGTGAGCCTGGTGAACTGGACAAGGATAACTTGTTTGGACTTAAGAAGAACTTTGGAAGTACTTCTGGGAAGTGCTTGTTGTACTATATCACATGTTCATACCCCATGGGGAAATTGTAATAAATGTTCTAGCATGATAGTGTCTATAAAAGACTCAGTCTCTTAGACTTTATTTGTCAATCCGATCAGCCCAGGGTGTTTTTTCCCTTGGTTATTATTGGTTGTTGAATAAATGACTGATAATTTCAGAGTTTTTCACTCCATACCTCCAAAGTTGGGGTGGTCGGCTTGACATTTAGGCCTACTGAGGTTATTAGAGTCTATGTGTCAATGTATAAACATGCTAGACATCATGGTCGAGTCATATGAACATGTCTAAGTCCCCCTAGGTTCTTTTCAATTTTTTAATTTTTTAGTTTTTTCAGTGTTTCTTATTAAAATTTAATTTTTCCAAAACTTAGGCTATTTTTTAATACTTTAATTGGAAAAATTGATTTTGTAATAAAAGTGGGCCAACAAATCAGTGTCAGTCATGTAGGTGCTCATTTTCAAGCTAAGAGCACCATGTAAACCCATGGACCCACTATTTCCTAGTTTTGAGTGATTTTCCATCACTCAGGTCACAAAGCCCAAAAAATCAATTATTGATTATTTTAATTAATGAATTGATGAATAATGGAGCAAATCCAAAATCATAGATCAATGGATTCTTAGCCGATTTGATTGAAATCAGTCAGATCTGAACTGGATTGACTGGATCTGACAAATCCTTGACTAAAGGAGGTGATCAAATCAGATCTAGAGTTGATCTTCAGCAGTCTTTATGGGGAATTGTGCCCTCTCTCTCTCCTCCACACGTGTGGGCTCTCCTGGGAGCTCTGTGGACTGATGTGTCGGTTTATGGGTTGATGTGTCATCTCAATCAAGCCCTCGGTTGACAAGTAGGCTCAATTTAGCTTCAGATCTGCATTGATTGACTCTCCATCAGCTGATTTGATCTGTCTCCTTGGGATTTGCACCCCCCCTGGGCTGGATCTCCTAATTTTTGTATAAATCAAGGCACAAGCAGCCTCTTCCAAGATAGTTAGACTGGGATTTAGGTGTTGTTTCTCTTGTACTATATGGTTTATTATTCTAGAATAAAGAAGCTTTGGAGGCAAGATCTATGGTGTAATGCTCTTCATGTGTGGATGGTGATTGTCAAATGCTTATGAGGTATAATCTGTGTTATTTATCATTTATTTTGCTGGTTAATTTTTGGCCTTGAAGGAGAGAGCTCCCTCCTGTTAGGGTAAGAGTTTATTATAGTTTGATTTATGCTCTTACTGCTGCTTGCTTTAGATCTATTGGAGTTGTATGTATTTTAAGTTTAATTGCATGCTTTTCAATTATCTCTTCGAGCAGCACCTATGGTTTAACCATCTGTTTGTGCAAGGATTTATAAGTTGTAGGTGATCTCGCTTGTAGAAGAGGTTGAGCTGGTATGAATATTCCTCATATTGAAGCTATTCTGAATGACATATTCCCTCAGTGTTCCACCAAAGCAGAATCCAAAGCCCAACATTCCCAGGCGTCAAACACTCTTTCTCTCTCTTCCTCCTTCAAAATCTTAATTTCTCTTCAAATTGGTTACTTTTAAAGAGTCTTATTACTTAGATCTATCTCATTAAGGAAATTATATATAGATCTAGTTAGTAATATCCTTTCTTAATTTTAGATCTCAGTTCGGTTTTGCACATAAAGTTATATTTTAAGAGATCTAGCTGAAATTGTCCTCTTTTTTGGAAGCATTTTAAAGAAAATTTGTAGCTTGCTTTTAAGGTAGTTTCCTTTGCTGTACTTTAAAGTTTAATATTATGCAATAAAAGTGCACATCTCATTGGCTTCCCAAACAGCAAGCCAAGATCCCAAGGAAATCTTGCTTTCCTTGGTTCCTTTTTGCAAAACTAGATTACCCCAACTTAACAAAATTTTACTTAGTTTTTTTTCGGTAACTAGTGTAGTGACCCAAAACACTTTCAAAGTGTGTTTGGGAACATTTGATTTTGATTTCTCACTATTTTTTATCAGAAGAGAAGGAGACCCTGCCCAATTTCTGAGTCTTGGACGAATTGGAGCTTCTCGAAAGCTTCCCACACCGCTATGTTTTAATTCTAGCTTGTTACAAGCTTGTTGTAAGCCTTTGGATCACAGATAACAAGGACCAAAATGCATCAATTTTAATTTGCTGATATTTTAAATTGCTGCTAATAAAAATAAAAGTTCCTTTTGAATAGGCTCTTTCGAGCCTATTCACCATCCCCCCTAGGGGGATTTGTGTCCGTGTTTCTTTTTTGGTTTTCTTTCCTTTTTCTTTTGAAAAATAGCATAGTTCTAATCTGTAGGGTAGTATACTTTGATTTATTATCAATTTCATATTCCATATTTTATATTTCAAAGTAATCTTAATACTTACCCCACGACTTCCCGATTGATCCGAAAGGGGAAAGAGATGCGTGGTAGGACTAATTAGAAAATCGAAATTGTGTATATGTGTTTTCCTTTCCATCATTTGTTTCATCAGCTATTATAAAATTAACCCCTCCTTGATTCCCCTATTGAGATCCACTTGGATCGAAAGAGGTTCCTGGAGGGTTTTCTTTTTTAACAAGAACACCCATCTCAAAATTTACTAAAATTGACAAGACTCCGGTGTGTATGCTCTGCACTTGGCTACGATTCATCCGATCAGTCAAGCTGTATCAAAATCATTTGAGTGACTAGAATAATTAGGATTCACTCTCCCAAATTGACAAACCATCAGGTGAAAATCCAATACCTAGATCAAACCATTACGGTGGAAAAATACCCAAAGGAAGTGGGAACTCCTGAAAAGTGACCTCAGGGCGCTGATCTCTATTACACCTGTGGGTGCATTATGAAAAATATCCTCAGAGACTCCATTCATCCCACATATTCCTTGTAGGTATCCATGATAGTTTAGTTTTGGACATCCTCCAAGTACTCTTGGGTATATCTGGAGGCCCCCCCCCCTTCTCCTGATTTTAATCAACTCATATTTCATATTAACTTAAAACATACCAAGAGGCATTTGCAAAACATTCACTCCAAGCACATTCAAGTACATTTATTATATTTTGAATCCATTTTAAGGCACTGGTTATTTTCTTGCTATATATATATATATATATATATATATTGTGTCTCTGCATTGTGCTTTCGTGCGCTCATTTTGTATCGTATCATCTATGGTTGTTTATGGTTAAATTTCAAACTCCTAAGTAATTCATTCAGTTTAACATCACCATACTGTTATAGCTGATTTTACCACTCCAGGTGAATCACACTTTGTATGGCCTTCCCCTGTCCCGCTGCAGGCTCCTTAGACGCCATGGACCATTTTTTGTCCTTTAATGTTTCCTTGCCATCCCTAAAAACATGTGAAAAATGATACACGTGACTTTTAAACCTATAAGCACGTATATACGTGGGTTTGACCACTTAAACTGCGTACATCGGGATGTGTACAAAATCCAAATCCTTTTGGATTTTTCTTTCACATGGATCCGACTCACTTGACTCCTGGCCTTCCCTATGCCTTGAGATTGCTTGGATTTGACCTTTTATTACCCCTTTGAAAAGCTATATAAGGAACCCCTTGGTACATTGAAGGCATATGAGAGAATTGAGAGCAAAGAAACTATAGTCCATTGTTTCCGGAACTTATGCTTGAGTCTGCATCCCTTTGTCCCTTGGAGCACTAGTGTGTTCTTCCCAAGCTTGCCTTTTGCTTGTGAGCTTGCTATCAAGAGATGGAGGATTGAAGTGGTGGAGGCCCAAGTGGGGGATTCGGTTTCTTCGGTTCGCAGACGTGCCGTCAGAGGTTTTATCTTGTAATCTCTGATTTATATTAATAGAAATATCTTTTCCTATCCAATAATGTGTGTTTGAATGAATATTTTATCCATTGGATTATGTCAAATGCTTATACATTATTGATTATATATGCTAGAATAGATCTAACACCATGATATATAGAATGCTTGTATTGTTTTCTTGTTGTTGAGGAAGTAATCTATCAATTCAAGATGAAGTTGGAAAGCTCAACGGGGATCTACTTCAACCGTCCAGAATAAGGTACGAGGTCTGATCCTTTAGTGTTAGACATTTACTTTCTATTGCATATTGGAAAGGATTGATTTCTGGAGTCAAGCTATCTGTTGTGGTACCCGAAGCCATAGGAATTTCTCTCCGTAACAGAATTGGTGACTCCGCTTGTAAATAAATAAACCGATCATCATAAAAATTTTATATATAAAAACCACAATCTGATAATAGATAGTGTCATGATACAATTTGGGGCTCTCGAGCCACCAACATATAATAAACGGTAGTAAAAAATGTATACACTCCCAGGTGTCTAATATTGTGGAGGAGGAGGAGGGTTGTGATCATGGAAGGTCACTACGGCTCTAGCTATCCGTTAGAATAATCGCACCCATGCGCATGGTACACCCACCACCCACCTCTGCATAGCCTCAGGCAAGTCCTCAACTTGCGCCATGGGAACCCTATGTGTCAGTCTCACAAAATTGGTATGAATGCTCTGGAGCATCCGCTCCGCATCCACACCCGTGATATCATCTCCTCTTCCCCTCCGTCTATGATGAGGGAAGCCTTCTGGCCACCATGGTCCCACATATGCACATAAATGGTAGATGTCACTATGTATTGTCATGCAAAAATATGTCTTTTTGATTCCATATAATCAAGAAAACACAAAAAATTAAATAACTCAAAAAATTTAAAAAAGAGAGGGTCGCGATTCATTACTTATATCGCCATATGCTGATCCTGGTGGTAGCGGCATGTCCGGGTCCCCCTGAAAATCTATCCCCGCATAGGGGTAGTCATCGATGGCAACTATCTGTCATCGCCACCATGGAAAGAATTCAGCTGGATATGGGTTGGCCACCCTACCACCCCCCAGTCTACACATAGCATCTGCCCAACACTGTTGGGTCGGATCTCGAACCCCGTGAAGAGGAACGTCCACTCTAGGGCTCAATCCTGGAACACGCTCGAAGAAAAACATGCTCAAAATACTATTGAACCCGAAGTTCTGCACTCTACCTACCTTACACTCAATGAGCTGATGTTTCATGTTGCTCAGTAGTGTAGTGCTCTAGTCGTAAATCATGGGTCTCATGCACTCCATTGCATAGAAAATCAGAGGCCACGAGGCCTGGTGGAGTGATGCCAAGCCTGCTATCCTGCCCAATGTCAATAGTATGGCCTTTAGGCCCAGCACCTGTATGGCATTGGCAGGGACCTGAATCCCCACCTTCTCTGTGTCTAGATAGTAGTACACTGCAATGTACTCGTCGATAGTCAGGCCACCTCATGGCCCACCACGAGAATGAAGGTTAACTACTTCCCCTCGTCTAGAAATCCTTGTAATGAAGTATATGTCCTCCACCTCTATAGTGAGGGACATCCCATCTATCTGGAAGGACTCTGAGTCTAGATCCCAGTAATCCACCAACATCTGTAATAGTCTTGGTTTGGCCCTCAAACCACCAAGACACCAAAACTTGTAGAGTCCACATGCACGTAGAGCTTGTTGAGCCATTAGATAAGCCATTACTGTTTCCTCTACCTCACCATGTTCACGCTCTCTCCACTCTAGGACCATCTTGCACAAGAAATTGCAAATTTTCCCATTAGATTATTGAAAAAACCTTATGTGTGGCCTCATACGCTTCTATTTTCAAAACAGCCGCATATGTACGTGGGTTTGGGGGCATTTTCCATGTATATCCAGCCCTATACACAGAAAAACCATTGATTTTCGTGTGGGCCACAGCGCCCATTTTAGTTTGGCCTAGAAAGCTTAATTGACCATGGAATTTCATAAAAATTGCATGAAAATGAAAGAGAAGAGCATGGGTAAATACCTGGAAGAAACGGTAGTGGATTCCACCAGCTGGATCTCCTGGAATTCACTGTTGAAAATCTAAGCTCAAATGGGTAAAAGTTTCAAATGTTTTATAATATTTTGAATTGTTTACTGTTTATAGAAAATTTTCAAATATTTGAAAATTTTTACCCCCTTTCCTATAGTTTTGACATTTTCTAACCATTTTGGACCGTTTTTGACATAATTCATGATGTAGAGGACCTTTTTCAGTGCCATTTCAGCCGTTGGATTGACCCGTTCATGTTGATCTCAGGTATCATGTCTAAAATGGAATATAGGTTAGGTTTCATCACCATTTGCATTTTTGCATAACCTTATGACCATATCATCATGACCTTAGGTACGAACCCACTCTATTATGTCACGGAACTTTCTTGCTGCTTTACAAGTGGCATGATATGAGTGGTAGAGCTTCACCTTACATGGGTACCCTAGTTAGCACCTTATTTGCATTTGGTGCCCATGCTGATGTTTTCTCCTTTAGGGTGTGGGAGTTCGTTGTATAGTATCGCCATGACATTTCGCAAGAGCCTCACACTCGTCTTGATCTTTTGCTAGCCTATTTCCCTCATGACTCGCTCATGTCAAGTTGTGAATGCATTATCATGAGCTTTTCCTGCTTTATTGAGCTTTGTGCCGGCTCCCCTGACATTGCGTATTCAGCTATATAGCCCGAGCTTGTCTCATGTCTAGCCATGCAGAGCCATATTTTATATCCTTCGCAGCTTGTTTTCTTTTTACCAGGAGGGGATTTTCCCCCGAGTATCGATATCCTACACATGTATCCTTGCATTGAGCATAGGTATGTTACACTACTTGGAACTAGTTTGTTTTCCCTTATGACACTTTTATCCTCCTAGTCTGTAACTATAAAGCCATTTTATTCTTTTTCAAGCTTTTTAAATAACTGAAAAAGTCCAAAAAAATCAAAAAACAAAAATTCGGACAAGGAAAGATGTTATCTGTGGCAGCTGTCGAGTCGTGTCGCCTTCAAACAGAGCACTGTATATCACATCCATTGGTTGGGTTATAGTTTGACTTTAGGAGGTGTACTCGTTTATTTGAGTTTATCTCCACCGATTGGTTAAGCTTCCAGTCCCTATGGTGCCTCTATCGATGCCTCCTATGTTGCAGAGATGTCCCAGTTTGTATATCGAGTCTGTACTGCCTTCATTCAGTCACCATACATCGTTATGCTCTTGTTCGAAGGAAGTTGAAGCCTGAGCCGGCCATTCCTTGATTATCTTGACTTTGCATGTCGACCATTCTCGGTATAGTTACTGGTTCGTGCACCTTATGATCAAGTCCTTCCACATTATATAGCTTTGCTGAGTACCTCGTGTTGGATGATGGGGGATGCCTTAATGCCCTCCTTCCAGCGGATTTCATCCCATCGACTTCAGATCATTTATTCTGGGATTGGAATCTAGAGTCATTTTCAATTCCTTGAGACTTGCAGTCATCAGTGACAGGTTCTCTGGCCATCAACAGTCTTTGGGAATACATCAATGTCCCCTTATCGATGGATCCTCTCAAGTGTTCGACCTCAACACATTTATTCACACTTGTTAGTTTGCACTCTAGTACCTTGATTCCCATTTTCATTATCGGTGGGTGGTCTCGCGTCTGTTAATGGTATACATTAATGACCGGTAATCAGATGATGTACTACTATGTTCGACCTTGACACCTCTATTCGCATAGTAGGACATGTACTCATAGCGGTTTTTGTAGAAGACCTTCCAGATTGGTGGCATCTCTTATATGCTACCTCCTTGATCGTGCCAGTGTTCATGAGATTTCAACTCTCATGACTTGATTCCAGTATATGTCAGACATTTCCAATAATTATGGAGATCTTGATCTGTTATATATCTTCACCCATTATGGAGATCATGGTCCTTTGTATATCTTCATCATGGAGATTCTGATCTATGTATATTGTACGTGGCGATGACCACTTATGTGATATCTTGTATCATGCCTATTCATGGCCATTGTACTATTATGTATTCAGGACTGCTATATGTATTTGCATTTATATGCAGAGTTGTATTATTGTACTATGCTGATTGGATGGCCGGTCTTCCATTTGGGATCCTTCATCACTCCACTTCTGGGATGGAATTATAATGTATTTCGGCCATTGTATGACCCCTCTGACCTCACACATTAGGGGGCATCTCTTATAGCTGATTTTACCACTTTAGGTGAATCACACTTTGTATGTCCTTCCCCTATCCTGCTCCAGACTCCTTAGACCCCATGGACCATTTTTTGTCGTTTGATGTTTCCTTGACCATTTCTAAAAACATGTGAAAAACGATACACGCGACTTTTAAACCTATAAGCGTGTATATACGTGGGTTTGACCACTAAAACCGCGTACATCGGGATGTGTACAAAATCCAAATACTTTTGAAGTTTTCCTTGACATGGATCTGACTCACTTGACTCCTGGCCTTCCCTATGCCTTGAGATCACTCGGATTCAATCTTTCATTACCGCTTTGAAAAGCTATATAAGGAACCCCTTGGTACATTGAAGGCATATGAGAGAATTGAGAGCAAAGAAACTATAGTCCATTGTTGCCAAAACTTATGCTTGAGTCTGCATCCCTTTGTCCCTTAGAGCACTAGTGTGTTCTTCCCAAGCTTTCCTTTTGCTTGTGAGCTTGCTATCGAGAGATGGAGGATTGAAGTGGTGGAGGCCCAAGTGGGGGATTCAGTTTCTCCGATTCGCAGACATGCCGTCAGAGGTTGTATCTTGTAATCTCTAATTTATATTAATAGAAATATCTTTTCCTATCCAATAATGTTTGTTTGAATGAATATTTTATCCATTGGATTATGTCAAATGCTTATACATTATTGGTTATATATGCTAGAATAGATCTAACACCATGATATATAGAATTCTTGTATTGTTTACTTGTTGTTGAGGAAGTAATCTATCAATTCAAGTTGAAGTTGGAAAGCTCAACGCGGATCTACTTCAACCGTCTGAAATAAGGTATGAGGTCTGATCCTTTAGAGTTAGACATTTAATTTCTATTGCATATTGGAAAGGATTGATTTCTGGAGTCAAGCTGTCTGTTGTGGTACCCCAAGCCATAGGAATACTTATCCATAACACATACTAAGTAATTAGCCTTAGTAACTTAATAGGGTCTACCCCCCTTGGCTTTGTTAGGAGTTGAGCCTAAACGGAGGAGTCAAGAACAAGGTGATAGCCTTAACTTGAGACTTTCCCCCAAGGACACACTGAGTGGCTTGAATATTTCTGCCACTTGACCCAGGTGTGTGAAAGGTGGGAACACTTTTTTGGTGCCATTGTCAGAGATAAATCTTTTTATTCCCAAGTACGACTTTTGTTTTCTTCCTTTTTGTTTTTTCTTTGTTTTATGAATGCTTAGAGTATATCTTTAATTTTCATCTGGCGACTCCGCTGAATTTTTTACAGTTTTTATTTTTACAAAGAAAAGCAAAAAATAAATTTTGTGAAAAGATTTATAAATGCTTATTTTTCTTTTTAACATGGCGACTCCATTGAAGGGATAAAACCCTGTTATCTCATAAACTTGTGGAGTTTTGTTGTGTGTAGATGAGCCCATGCGACATGTTAAAACCTTTAAAGCTCATCACTTGACAGCTCCACCTTTTAAGTACAAGGTTTAATCATTATATCAAATGCATACTATTAATTTTTGATATGGATGAATTAAGGGAGAAATAAGGTGCCCAGTTAACCGTAATGTTTTAGCCTATCTATTTCTCAAACATCCCGGGTTTTCCCAACTGTTGTAATGGTTTGGGGGATGCATATAACTGGCTTCCGACATTTCATGGAAATTATGGTGATTTGGCCATCTTGCATGTGAAATCTTTCCTTCAGTTGATTGTTGACTCCAATATTCTTTATGAAGACAATATGATGGAAATGTTTGCTAGTACTTTTCGGGGTGAGGCCTGTTGTTGGTTCTATCCGGGCCTTCCTAATAAATGTATAAATTCTTTTCCAAGCTTCCTTTGGATGTTTTTAGAGCAGTGGCATGATGGTAGGGGTAGTATGAATGGTTTGAAAAGTTCCTTGAAAAGATCTGTACCTTCTACCTATCTGGGATAGAGTATCACATGGAAACATATGATGGACCTTTTTCCATGATACAAAGTATTGAAGACTTGGAATCACTTCTTGAACATTTAAGTGAAGAGGAAATCCATGATACTCCCATCAAAGAGTTTTCTCATAGTTATTCAAGAAAGGAATTAATTAAGTAGCTTATTAAAGAATATGAGGTATCTCCTAATAAACAACAAGATTCTAAGGAAGGGAAAATCCAGGATGATCCTATTGAAGAGCTTCAGGAGGAGCCCATCATGGAACACATTGTTGAAGACTCTCCTCATGTCACCATAGCTGAAAACATTGAAGATTTGAGGTATTCTCAAGTGTGTTGCAATGCTGACATTTTTCCAGAAATCCCTCTAGAGAAACCCATTGAGCAACACATCCCAAGTGGTCCCATTGAATATGTCCAAAAAATTTCCTTGATTGAAGATAATATTGAAGATACTCTTCATGATATCATAATAGAAGCCTATAAAGAAACCTATGATAAGATCAGTACAGTGTGTGGTGACACTAGACCTTGTTCTCCTCATGTTGATGAAGGTTTGGAAAGTTTATTGGCTTCTAACATTTTATCTGAAGAAGATTTCTATGAATACAAGGAATACATGGATAGGTAGGAGCATGATGCCATGGATGAAGAGTCCCCCACATATGACATGGATGGGAGTGATGAATATTGGAATTTCATAGATAATCCAAATTGTGAAAATCTTATGGAGAATCCCATCCAGAATATGTCCAACAAGGGTAGTGTCTATTCAAAAATTTGTGGAAGTCCAATCTATGATACGTCCATAGAGGGGAGCATGGATCTAGATGTCTGGGAAAACTTTAGTTTGAAAGAGGAGCATTCAAAATTTTCATGTGATCATTCAGATTTATATCATGCAGAGCAACACAAGGGTATCAGTAATGAAGACATCGAGAAACAATATTGTGAAAAGTTAGATGTGATGCAGTCAGTGGATTATTAGTCTCAGCTATCTTTTTCACATATAGAGGTTCCTTATGATTTGGAGCTGCTTGGGGCTTGTGCAACAAGTCATCATTTGATAAGCCCCGGTGATCAATATGATGATGTAGTTAGTCTGCCTCATCATTCTGATTGGTATATCAGTCCTATCCATTCATGGATAGAAGCAAATTGCATGAGCACATACAAGTTGGGGAAGAATTTTTATGACAGTATTCATGCCTATGATCTCCCATTGTTACGGAGAGAAATTCATATGGATTGGGGTACCACAACAGATAGCTTGACTCCAGAAATCAATCCTTTCCAATATGCAATAGAAATTAAATGTCTAACACTAAAGGATCATACCTCGTACCTTATTCCGGACGGTTGAAGTAGATCCCCGTTGAGCTTTCCAACTTCGGCTTGAATTGATAGATTACTTCCTCAACAACAAGTAAACAATACAAGCATTCTATATATCATGGTGTTAGATCTATTCTAGCATATATAATCAATAATGTACAAGAATTTGACATAATCCAATGGAGAACATATTCATTCAAACACACATTATTGGACAGGAAAAGATATTTCTATTAATAAAATCAGAGATTACAAGATACAACCTCCGACATCACATCTGTGAACCGGAGAAACTGAATCCCCCACTTGGGCCTCTACCACTTCAATCCTCCATCTCTCGATAGCAAGCTCACAAGAAAAAGGCAAGCTTGGGAAGAACAAACTAGTGCTCCAAGGGACAAAGGGATGTAGACTCAAGAATAAGTTCCAGAAACAATGGACTATAGTTTCTTTGCTCTCAATTCTCTCTTCTTGCCTTCAATGAACCAAGGGGTTCCTTATATAGCTTCCAAATGGGTAATGAAAGGTCGAATCTGAGCGATCTCAAGGCATAGGGAAGGCCAAGAGTCAAATGAGTCGTATCCATGTCAAGGAAAACTCCAAAAGGATTTGGATTATGCACACATCCTGATGTACACGGTTTTAGTGGTCAAACCCACGTATATACGCGCTTATAGGTTTAAAAGTCGCGTGTATCATTTTTCATATGTTTTTAGGGATGATCAAGAAAACATCAAAGGACAAAAAATGGTCCATGGGGTCTAAGGAGT
>LPNX011209047.1:0-49927 GCA_001517045.1 Pseudotsuga menziesii | reverse complement strand
CCCCATAAAACCCCTAACTCATAATATTTTAATATATCTTATATTTTTGTAGTACATCTCTTAGGAGGCCCATTTTTGACCTCAAATTCTCTCTAATGCCTGATTTTCTCCATGTCAACCTGTACTCTTTCTGCATTGATTACGTGTTCTAAGTACAACATTTCCTTCATGCCAAACTCACACTTGGACTTTTTTGCATATAGTGAGTGCTCTTCTAAGATACTCAATGTTTCGTCCAGGTGTTTCAGATGTTCTTCCTAGGTTTTTCTGTAAATCAGGATGTCATCAAAGAATACCAGCAAAAATTTACGTAGCTGTGCTCGAAATGTATGGTTCATGCATGGCTAAAAAGTGGCCGGAGCATTGGTCAGTCCGAAGGGCATGACCAGAAACTCATAGTGACCAAAATGACAGCGGAAAGCTATTTTGGTAATGTCCCGGTCCCTTACCTTGATCTGATGGTACCCCGAGCGAAGATCGATCTTGGAGAAGTATTGAGCTCCCCGAAGTTCATCCATGAGTTCGTCAATCCTGGGAATGGGATACCTGTTCTTGATGGTCTTTTTGTTAAGTGCTCGATAATCGATGCATATACGCAGAGTGCCATCCTTCTTCTTAACCAGAACTATTGAAGATGCAAAGGCGCTAGAACTGGGTCGTATATAACCAAGCTCCAGTAATTCTTTGATGGTTTTCTCAATCTCATCCTTGTACCTCTTGGGATGCCTGTAAGGAGTGGTGATGACTGCTTGTGTTCCCTCCTCTAGCTCGATGATGTGTTCAAAGCCCCGGTCTGGTGGTATTCCTGATGGAAGGTCCCGAAAAACCTTTTCGTGTTTCTGTAGCAAGGCTTGAATGTCACTGGGGTGTTGTGAGTTGGTCTCTGGGGGTTTCCTGAAGGTGACAAAACATTCTGCATCCCATTCTATATCATCCTATCGAAGCACTGCCTCCACTCTCTGTGACGAGACCGGTTTTGGGGGATAAGTGTTCATGCCCCTCAAAACTACCCGTTTTCCATCTAGCCCCTGGAACTCCATCTCCATTTCCCTATAGTCTGTAGTGTATTTCCCTATAGAGTAAAGCCACTGAACACCCAATACCACATGAGTATCCTCTACATCCACTACATAGAAAGAGTCTGTCATCTGATAGTTACCCAAGGCAACATTCAGTTTTGGGATCCAGTAGTTGCACTCCATGTTGGAGTTCCCGGTTACTGCTACAGTGAATCCCTCGAACTTCTCGGTCTGAATACCTCTCTTGGCTACCAAAGCGGAGTCAATGAAATTGTGGGTGGCTCCCCCATCAACCAGTACTCCTACTCTGTGACCCTGCACTACTCCCCTGACCCTGAGAGTATGGAATCTCGGTACCCCATACAATGTAGCAATGACTCCCTCCGGTGTATCCCCCTGGTGTGATTCCTCTTCTGTGGCCTCCTGCTCATCGTCGTCTTCATCACTGTCTGAATACACCTCAATGTAGTGTGCCTTCGCCTTCCCTGCGCACCTGTGTCCTGGTACCCATGGTTCCTGGCAGGTGAAGCACAGCTTCTTTCTTCTCAAATATTTCCTGGTGTCCTCATCTAACCAGGTTTTCTTGGGCACATCCTGCCGGAAAGGTTTCCTATCCTTGTCGCTAACAGGAAAATTGGTTTTCAGAGGGAATTTGTTTTTAGGGACTGAATCCTGAAGATCCCTTACCCAGCTAATAGCATCCTGCAGAGTGAGGGGTTTGTAGGCTTTCACCCATCCCCGTAGTGGCTCTATGAGGGCCTCAGTGAATAACATAGTCAATCTGCTCTCTGACACATCTGTTACCATAACGGCTAGCCTCTGAAATTCTGAAATGAAATATTTTGCGCTACCAGTCTGCTTGATTTGAGCCAACTCCCTGAAATGGATCTCTGGATCTTTCCTATCAAACCTCTCCATGAGTTTCTGAGTGAACTCACCATAAGAATGTATGGTGTTGTGACCCAATGTCACCAATCCGTGGTACCACCAATCATGAGCTTCTCCATCCAGGTGAAGTGTAGCCAACTTAATGGCTTCTGTCTTTGTCATGGGTTGAGTTGGAAATAGGTATCCAACTTTTGGACCCATGTTCTCGCTGATCCTCCGCGAGTCCCATCAAAGTTTGGGATGGTTAACCTGCCCAAGGTCTTCTGCAGCTCATAGTTGTGATTGAAACCCTTGTTGAAATTCCTGGGCCTGTTCCTACTCTTCATGTTGCAGAAGTATGAGAAAGACATAGCAGCATGAAACTCATCCCCTAAGTCCCTGTACTCTTGTAAATAAGCCCCAAAAGGCTCGATGGGCTCTACCTGCATGACCGGGCCCCCTACTGTATCTGCCAAGAAGTGAGGCATGGTAGGCCTGATAGTAGGTCTGCTGTATATGTGGGGAGTGTTCTGGATGTTGGTGTACGCCATCTTTCCACTGCCGCTTGAAGATCCCCGCTCTATCGGTGAGGGGGGTGTACTGCTGATACCTGGTTCCGGTTTCGCTGACAGTCTATTGATTGCATTGAGGACTTCTTTTTGTCCTTTGGCTAAGTCTTGCAATGCAGAGACCAAGCTGCGAAACTCCATCCGATCCTCCTCTTCTCCCGTTCCTTTTCCCCTATCCGAATGTATACCTGTCTGTTCCATGTCTGAATTGGTATCCTCTAGCTAGATATCTTCAAATTCTTATGTGTATCTACTCTTCCTCCTCCTATAGGTTACAAAAGGATCTCCTTCTGTATTCATCTACTTTTCATCTCTTAAGCCCACAGCTGGCCAAGAAAATATCTCTGATACCATTGTAATATCCCAAATCCCAATATTTTCTATTTCTAAACAATTATGCTGATACAATGGGGCATGCAAACTGCCAAGCAATAATCCCTATTTTATAGGAAAAATTAGGGTTAGGGTTTGTGAGATAGAATGAACACTTACCACTGATAAGCTGATCTGAACTACTCCAACAAAATTCTGCCAGTACTACAAGCTGGATCAGAGAGGATCTGAGCTCCTCTGCTTCAGGTGAATCCCCCAGCAGCAAGACGCCCAAGTAGAGAAGTGTGACGCCCTCAAGGAAGGAGATGTCCAATATGACTGAGAATTTGCGGGACTGATAGCGGTGCAGTGTCGGAGAGAATGCCCGGAGCATGCGAAGGTTCTGAGATCTCCAGGTAGGGTAGCGAATCACTTTAGAGAGGAAGCTACTCACCCTCTGGAACCCCGAAACGGCTGATAACTGCTTCGGATGAGCACTGATAGATCTGAAAATCACTGAGTACCGGAGTATGAGGCTAATGATGATATTAGTGCCTGAGTTTCAGAAGGAAACTGAGATCTGAAGGCCCAACAGCTGATTAGGGATTTCTGGCTGAAAATCCCCTCTTACGGCTACACACGTGTCCCTGTATGGCTTACCCGGAATAAGACTAGGACAGATGTTTCACTGCCGAAATCCTGTTAGCTGAAGACTCCGTCTCCAACCCCAACTGCTGTGCTGTTATCCAAGAGCTCCCAAAATAATAATAATCAAAAGTGAAGTCTCCTCTTTCCTTCTCCTCTATTTATAAAGTTCAACTGTGCAAAACCCTAATCTTTGACCTAATTAGGTCACTTTATCTTCTAATTTGCCGTTGACTTGCATGCATGCGGAGGGAGACTTAAATAGTGCATGCATCATTAAAATAATGCTGGGATGGCATGCACGAGGGTGGCCTTTAGCCTCGGTGGCCCTTCTTGACCACCTGATGATGCCCTAGATCTTCTACGGTTGGCATCAATCATTAGCTTATTCCCTAGCTGTCAGTAACCTCTTGAACCCACAGGAATCACATAGGTTAGCGGTTTTGGGACTTAAGGCCTAACTGGAAGAGGACATTACAGAAAGCTTCCAGTAGTTGAAAAGTCTTCTCACCAGTGCACCAGTATTGAAAGTTGCAGACCGAGAGAAATATTTTATGGTGTGTACCGATGCATGCAGATAAGGGCTTGGAGGAGTCCTTATGCAAGACAACCACGTTATAGGTTATGAGTCAAGAAAGTTGAAGGATCATGAGAAGAACTATGCTACTCATGATCTGGAACTTGCAACCATAGTACATGCTCTCAAGATGTGGAGGCATTACTTGATGGGAAGAATATTTGAGTTAAGGACAGACCATTGCGGTCTGAAGTATTTATTTAATCAGCCTACTCTAAATGCTAGGAAAGATAGATGGCTGGAGTTTTTATGTGAGTTTGATTTTGAAATCAAACACATAAAAGGAAAAGAGAATAAGGCAGCAACTGCACTCAACAGGAAGGTGCAGGAAATGCATGTGGCATCTCTTAGTATTTTCCAATCAGGTTTGAGGCAGCGGATTGTTAATCATACTGTTGGAGATGAAATGTATGTGCAAGTAAAAGAAAAATTGCAGCAGCAAAGTCTTGAAAAGATATATGAGGGATATAAATTGGAAGAATATGGACTTCTTACTTATAAAGGCAGAATTTACATCCCAAAGGTAGAAGATTTGAGGAGAGTTGTTACGGATGAGATCCATCAAGCTCCATATTCTAGTCACCCAGGACATCATAAGACAATTGCTACAGCTAGAAAGCAGTACTTTTCGCCAAGAATGAAAAAGGACATGTATGAATATATTTCAAGGTGCATGAAATGTCAGCAGGTAAAGGTTGAGCATCAACACCCTGCAGGTTTGTTGCAGCCTTTGCCAATTTCAGAATGGAAATGGGAAGTTATTTGCATGGATTTTATTACAGGATTCCAATGACTTGGAGACAACATGATTCCATCATGGTTGTGGTGGACAAGTTGACGAAGATAGCACATTTCATACCGGTTAAGTCTACGCATAAGACTGATGACATTGCAAAGATCTTCATGAAGGAGATTTTCAAATTGCATGGATTGCCTAAGGCAATAGTCTGTGACAGAGATGTCAAGTTCACTTCCAATTTTTGGAAGGGGTTGTTTGTGGATTTGGGTACAAATTTGAATTTCAGCACTACCTACCATCCTCAGACTGATGGGTAGACAAAGAGAGATAACCAAGTGCTGGAAGACATGCTTCACATGTATGTGATGGACAAACCAATCAAGTTGGAATATTATTTACACTTGGTAGGGTTTGCCTATAATAATGGACAACAAGCATCCTTGGGAATGAGTCCGTATGAAGCTTTGTATGGCAGGAGGTGTAGAACACCAGTGACTTGGGATAATCCAGTAAACGGGGTTGTGCTTGGTCCAGAATTGCTCAAGGAGATGGAGCAAGAGGTTGTAAAGATCTGGCAGAATCTGAAAGTAGCCCAGGACAAACAGAAAAGCTATGCTGATAAGCATAGGGTGAACAAAGAGTTCAATGTTGGGCATCATGTTTACCTCAGAGTGAGGGCAACGAAGAGTTCCTTGAGGCTTGGGAGTTGTGCCAAACTGTCACCAAGATACTGCGGTCTGTTTGAAGTGCTTGAAAGAATAGGGCCAGTTGCATATAGACTTGCATTGTCTGCTAGCACTAGAGCTCATAATATTTTTCATGTTTCTTTGCTTAAGAAATATATACATGACCCTAACCATGTGATAAATTGGGATGTGATTCAGGTGGAACCCGAGGGAGAGTTCCGAATCGATCCAATGCGCATCCTGACAGGAAGGTCACCATTCTCTGGAACTGAGCCATAGGGCAGGTAAAGGTGCAATGGGAGCACTACGGTCTTTTAGAGGCTACGTGGGATCTGGAGGATGCCATGCGATTGGCACATCTATTTTTGTTCAAATTTGTGGAGCACTGAGGTGATGCCAATTTAGCATTTTGTTCAAATTTTGTAAGCACTAAGGATAGTGCTATTGAAGGGAGAGGGGAATGTAACACCCCGGTTTTGATCCCATTGCATTAATGTATATGATGTAAATATTATATGGAATCATGACAAGGAGCTCAAGGCCAAGGACCTGTCATTGATTAATGTTTGGTATATAGGAAATCATGGTTGATGCCTATGGTTTTTGTGTTGAGTCAAGAATGTTTGCAAACATCATGTAAATATGCAAATTAATGAAAAAACCACAACCAACTATGTCAATGCAACGAATAATGATATGGGCGCATGATTTTCCTAACGATAAGTGGGTGGGGAATGTTAACCTTGAGCTAGTTTGGGGAAAAACCATGTGTCATGAGGAGAACCCATCAAAACTGTCAACTACCCTCTTTCTTGTCTTCTCTTCCCAACCATTTATTCTGCCAGAAGGTGGTTGAGGTAGTTATTGCTTGAAAAGGGAAGAGTATGGGAAATTCGAATTGGGTAAAGCACCCAGTTTTGGAATGTCGTGTTTTGCTTGCATGGACAAGATAACACCAGATCCATATGCCAGTTTTGACCCACGCATTCACGTTTTGGATTTAATCTCATGATTTGAGAGCTGCGGGACGATGTGGTTCGGGGATTATCCATCCATCCATCTTCATTCTCCATTGACGGAAGCTCTTCTGCAGCTGAGCTCTTCCTGTGTGTAACCTTCGCGTTCTGTGAGTGTTTTCCCTTGGCAGGACTGTGATTGCTACATTGCAGCGTTATCTTAAACTACAGACTGTATGAGACCCTGTTACTCATGTTCTAGAGTAAGCCTGTGTTGTAGAGTCTCCCTGTGGTTGTTGTATTGTGCACCCTGGTTCGGGTCTGAACTATGTACAAGACTTAGGAATGGGAGAGACATAGAATGTGCTTGATAAACCTAGTGTGGAACCTCACAATAAGATAAGAGTGGCTGGTGAACCTGCTATGCACATCCTGAAGAGCATTGGAAGGGAAGGTGTAGCTTGAGGGACTATGGAGCAGAGAAGGGGACACTTCCTTGTGTTGGGTGTGTTGGCAGTGGGGAAGCCAGACTAGATAGGTCTTGTGAAGGTGTTCTTAGCTCTATAGAGGATCTCACTAGCTTAGCAGTTCTTCCTGCCCATTGCCTTAGAAGCCTAATAAACCCAACTGGAAAGATGGCTTGGATGGTAGCCTGATAAACCCATCTATTGTGTTGGCCGTGTCTTGTTGGGTTTGACTTGGTGAGTAACCTTTGGCTGGAGAGTTTTATAAACCCAACTATGGATGCTGGCTTGGCTAGGTAGCTTGATAAACCTAGCAGTAAGATGGATTGACTGTGTACAGTTTGATAAACCCATCTGTTGGCTTGATTGTGAATAGTATTTGAAACTCAACTATGAGATGGCTTGGCAGAGTGGACTGTGAAACCCATCTGTTGGGATGTTTTCCCTTACAGCCTGATAAACCCATCTTTGTTGGCTTGGCTGAGTTGTATGGCACCCTTGGCTATGTATGAGTCTGCTAGTGTTCCCTTATTCCTGTAGGAAATCATGCCCAGCTCGGGGGTGGCAGTGTTGCTGAGAGACTAAGGAGCACACTGGCCTATGGTTGGGAGGAACATTGCAGCGACATTGCTGGTTACGGAACAAGTTCTGTTCAAGATAAGTGTTCTTGTCTACATAATTCTATGCAACTGTATTTCTTGCAATTTAATTGCTTGATGGAATGTGACGAACATGTTGCTGTGTTGAATTGATGCATTGTTCTTTTGAATAACTGCAATTATAGGAATCTATGTATGTTTTACCTTCAATGCATTTTGAACTAAGTTGTAGGGTAGATTGGACAGATTGGTAATGGCCTGAATGATCAGATCGATCCAAGACTTTAGTCAAAAAGCTGAGTTTTCTACTAGAAATCCTACTTTGCACAGATTTGCGGGATGTGGGATCGCGGTGTTGCGATTTCCATAATTCCCAATCCCACAATTCAAGTCTTTGCACCGTCAATCTTCGCGTGATGTTTCTCCACCATTGATCTGTTTCCGATGTGGGATGCGGAAAGTGAGATTGCAATGTTTGTAACTTTCGACCCCGCAACTCGGGTTTTCCACACCATTGATTTTTGCGGGTGGATTTTGAGCCGTTGATTTGGTTCCAACTATGGGATTGTTTATGATCATTGATTTCCGTCGCGTTTTCTCTCTACCATCCGATCTCCTCTGAGATATTTCCTTGTAGATCATCGAATGGATCAATGGAAGATGGGAGGGAGCGTGACAGTGTTGGAAATGTCAAGAAGTGGTTCATGACCATGCCCTTTGTTTCGATGAACAATAAAGGTTCTCGATGAAATTTTTAATTCCGCATGATATTGGGGCATGGGTACATGACAGATAGGTGTATGTATATGCTATATACAAATCAAGGGCTAGGGCTCTTTCCTCGAGGATTTATGAGTCTACATTGACTAGGTCGGCCTTAACCAAACCTAAATGTAGCAAAGATACAATATAGGGTTGGTCATGACCAAAAATGAAGCTTAAACCATTATCAACATCTCAGCATCTCCCTCTAAGTTGAATGGGGGTTACAAAGAAGAATGATGATTAGAAACGAGAGGGGTGTATAAATGCCCAATACAAGGTTGGCCTTCGCTGAAAACTAGGAGTGGGTGTATAAATACCAAACACAATACAAGGTCAGCCTTAGTTGGAAATATGAGTGGGTGTATAAGTGTATACAACTTAATATAAGGTCAACCATAGTTGAAAAAAAGACTGGACGTATAAATGCACAACTCAATATAATGTCTATTACTGCCTGAAAATGCATGTCTTAATCTGCATTTTTATAGGATTTCTTCTCTAGCAAGCACAAGAGAACCTTGAAGTCCAATGGCAGTTACAAGTTGTAGGGAGAGATTTGCAGCTTGTTCTAGCTTGCCCAAGCACCAGTCATCACCTAAATAATTTATTTGCATGGAGGTTTATTTTGGCTTGATGGAGACTTTCTTGCATACATGTTTCACCATGATATTCCATTTGGGCACACTTGACGTTGCATTATTGATGGAGAGCCTTGCTCATATTTTAAAACCAAAGGCATGGGACCCCATGGATGAAGGATGCAAACTAGAGAAGATGAGCACCCTACTTCAAGAGGTAGTTGAGGCATGGGTAAAGGTCAAACATAGTCCAAGAAAGAATGCCCTATCGTACAAGAGGTATAGAGCATGACATATTGTCAAGAGAGAGATCCAAGGAGCAAATGTGCTACCTTGAAGGAGGCCTAGAGCATGATAGGTGGCTTGGAAAGGAGCTAAAGGAGGAGATCCTTTGTGTGAAATGGTGCCATGTGGCACTAGAATGTCAAAGAATGTCCCTTATGGGCATTACAAATTATTCGAGGTGTATTCCACATGATTGGAGGCATGTTTCAGCTTTGAGTTATATGGGGCATTACACTTTGTTTGAGGCATGCTGCATATTTTGAGGAGAGTCCTTTGCATGCTGAAATTCTATGTGGCGTGGCTGACATGGTCCAAGCGCCTAAACAAAGAAAAAATGCATACTCTAAATAAATGGAGAGATGACAAGTGTCAAGTGGACCTATGTAAAAGGGAAGGAGGTCCCAAGCCAAATTTGGTCCTATAAGTTATAGGAAGACCAAACCAAAGATGATATTCAGTCAAGAAGAGATGTGCTAGGGTTATAGAGTTTTTTGAGGGGAGTGTTAGGGTTAAAGAGGCCCTAGACTCCTAAAACAAATGCTGACAAGGGTGTGTCTTAGGTGGAAGGACAAGATTTATGGATTGAAATATCAATTTCTCCTTTTTTAACCCTAAAAGGATGAAACCCTAGTTTGCGATGTACAAAGAGTAGAAGCCTATAAATAGTAGATAAATTTATTTTCTAAGGGCATGGTTGGAAATGTGGGAGTTCCCCTCCAAGGTTAGTTGAATATTTTTGGGAGGAAGAAAGTAAAGGGGATTTCAATGTAAGGTACATCATCTTTCTATGTATTTTCATGAATGATTTTGATTGTTGAAAATACTTTTGCAAATCTTTTGTAATGATCTTTAAGAGAAGGGTAATTTTGGCCATTAAAAAGGAACAAGGTTGAGGTGAATATTTCCTTGTGACTTCTTGTTATCATTGTTCAATACTTGGTTTGATATTGTCATTTATGTCGGATACCTAATATTATAGGATTATGGTCCATATGGAAATTATGTAAATATTTAGCTACCTAAAAAAAATGAAGAGTCATTGAGAATAATGTACCTTTGGAAGATGAAAACCAAAGGGTCACTCTCTTGTATTAATACACCATTCTCATTAATGAAGAAGCATCCAAGCATCAGAATTATCCCAACCTACCATGTGGTATCAAAGCTATGTTTTTGTCATAACTCCTAGGTTTATCTTGTAGTATATCCCCTCTACAAACCTAGGCATATGCAACATATTCTTTGTCTTTGTCTGCTCCTAGGAATTTGAGAGAAACCCTAAACTATCCAGTTTAGACGTAACATCTCTACATGATACCACTTTTGCGTGTGTCGTTTGAGTCTCCTTCTGCGTGCATCATGTTGCGTGCCCTCTGCACGGATCTCCTTGCTTCATTTACCTTTGTGAACTAAGATACATGCTTCTTCAATTCACTGCAATCATCTATTAATTTTTAATTCAAGTTCTAGGAGTCGAGCAGAGTCATGCCTTCTTAACATTTAATTCTCCCTTGAAGGACCTATGTGGGTTCTCATCTCTACATGGAGACCAAGAACACCTTGGTGGTTACACGTACCGATGTATCCAAGTGTATTGGTACCTCTTTGTACTAGGTAATTGAAAGCAATGTATTGTTGTTTTTTATACAAGACTGAAATATGTTGAAGCCAATGATCTTAGAGATGGATCTCTTTTGGTCAATTTGAGTAGAATATCCAACTAATATTTTTGTTTTTGTCATTTTGTGTTTCATTTCCATTTAGTCTGTCAACTTTACATCTGTCAAAGCCATGCCTTCACTATTGGCCGTGACCATCTAGGAGCTCAAAAACAAAAAATTAGAATGCTTGATATCACTCCATCAATGTTGAGACATGACATCCAACATGACTATGTTGATTTTTCCTAAGCAACATCGAGAGCCATTCTCTTGGAGAATGGAGGTACCTGGTCAGTACCAGGAACTTGACCTAGTCTGGAACTGGGGAACTCAGCCTAAGAGCTGAGGGCCATTCAATGAATGGAGGTACCTGGTTAGTTACCAGGAATTTGAACAGGTCTGAGATTGCAGGACTCGGCCTAAGAGCCGAGGGCCATTCATTGAATGGAGGCACCTAGTCAGTTACCAGGAATTTGAACCAGTCGGGGACTGGGGGAATCGACCTAGAGCTGAGGGCCATTCACTGAATGGAGGCACCTAGTCAGTTACTAGGAATTTGAACCAGTATGGGACTGGGGGACTCAACCTAGGGATGAGGGCCATTCTTTGGGATACTGGAGGCACTTGGTCAGTTACCAAGTACTTGACATTGAGTCAATTGGTGTAGCCCAGGGCTGATGCACCTGGTCAGTTACAAGGTCATCACCATAATCCTAGACTAGGTCTGGGCATGTGATGCACTCCTCTCCTTGATCTATGGGCTATAAGACCTTCTCCATAGATTATCTATCCCTAGTTAAGACACATAACACTTGATCTTGGTTGCACAAGGAGTTCAAGTTAAAAGCATTTAGTAATTCTCCCTATTCATGAAGATGTACTTTGAGTGGGCATGAAGGACCCTAGAGACCACTTACTTTGATCTTAAAACACTTGGAGGACCATCTTACCCTAAGCCTTGGTCCATGAGGAAGACCAAGTGACACAAGTCAAATACAAAGAGGACTTTTGTACCACAAAAGTTAAAGTAAAAAGGGTCAAAATTGAAAAGAATAAAACCCTATTGTCATCTTCTAATTATGTGGGACTAACTCAACATTTGGAAGTCTATAAATAAAGATCACTTGCAATTCATTTTAACACACACAACATTCATCACTTGACTGCTCCCACTTGGACCGAGGAAAAATTCATAGAGGGTGACTGAAATATTTGTGACTGAGATTTTATCTCTCCTTGTTGCTGTTGAAGAAGAGATCGTGGATGGGTTTTTTCTTTTCTCTTTGGATCTTGCCCTAGTGTGGTGGCCTATCCAACTAGGGATATTCCATACCCATTCTCAATGGTGAGCTATGGAAAGCCCTCGGAGGTGACCATTAGCAACAACAGCTGTCATACTATCGTTGGTGGCTAGGCTGCTACAATAGCACACAGAGATAGCCTAGGGAAGCAACATACCTTGCTGGCAGCCCATAGTGGAGGGTTGGGCCTTGGAGGAGGCCACAGGTAGCAACACAGGGCTGCCACTACCCTCATTTCTAGTCTTCCTAGACACTAACACCTCAAACAAGACACGGGAAGCATCAAACAGAGTTCGGGCAGCTTGAAACAGGGTTCAGGAAGCTCCAGCAGAAATTTGGGGCAGCCTAATAGTCACGACTAGCAGGCAACGATATTTCAGGCAACAGTTACAGTCCGAAATTTTAGGCAGCAGGAAGCAAGTACAGTCCGAAATTCGGGAAATAGGTGCAACAACAAAATTCCGAGAAACAGAGAAAGTTTGGGTAGCTACATGTACAGTCCGAGCAACAATTGCATGTAAAGTTCAAGCAATAGGTTTTCACCCTCCACGTGGCAGCATTTGGTGATAGTAGTAAGCTTTCTAGGGTTTGGAAATTTTGTTAAACATTCATCTCATAGTTTTGAGATAATTTTTCTTCATTCATCTAAAAACTCAGTCATCTCATTTAAGGGATGAATTACTAATGCTTTTGGGGTTTTCCTCCTTTAAAGGTTTCCCCATTAAAAACATATTGTGTTCAATTGTGTGATGCTTGGTTGACTACTGCACTTGTCTTACTGCTGTTTACTTTTCAAGCTCTATTTATATTACAGTTTGCAAATTTTAAATAATTAAATGCACATATTAAAATTGAACAGACTATACAATGAGCAAACTGACGAGAGAATGGCACATGGAAGTAGGCCAATATATACATCAGTTGTTGATTTTCTCTCAACCAAATAGCTTTTATGCCTTCTATATTCTCCTTGTCATTCAAAAAATGTCAAATTTTACTGTCATTAGTTAATCTTGTTTTGACCTATTGCAAGGATAACATTGATATTTGATAGATTTCCTCATCTAGGTCTTAGAGTTTAGGCCATTTTGTAGAGTTTATATTGTAAAATTGTTGCAAAGGTTGTAACTTGTATTGTAGATCTTTTTTCCTATAAAGATGCATTCTCTGATTTTTTTTTAGTGTGGTGCTCAGAGGCAAGGACAACTATCTATAATGGTCAAGGAAATCAAGCACATCCTCATCTTCAACAATCTAAGGGATGGTATTTGTGAAGGAGAAGTTCATGCCGCATCTGAAGAACCTAAATTAAACCAAAAAATTGCAATATGGAAGAGAAGAAACAAAAAGACATATGCACTAATCATTACTACAATAAGTGAAGAAGTGAGTCGACATATAATATCTGCTAAAACCTCTTATGACGCTCTAAACAAATTGAAAGGTTTGTATGAATCACCCTCATAATTGGAGCTAATTCAATTGTTGTTGAAGCTCTTCAATCTAGAGTTGAAGGACAATGATCCAATGGTTGTAGCATCTGAGATTAAAGCCATCATTTGTGAAATTTATGCCACCGGTGTGAAGGTAGACCTTACTTTCACTGCCTTTATCAAGGTCCTCTACCCCATGTATTCCCACTATATTGAGTAACTTCAAGCTAGTGGCCAATTAAAAGATCTCAAATTTGACACTCTAGTGGAGAAAATTGTAGAATTAGAGAAATACTTTGGAAATAAGACAATTTAGTCCATTAGAGAGGCTGCGTGCCTTGCTAAAAAACAAAAGAAACAATCACATTATTCTTCTAGCAGATATGGAAACAAAAGAGGGTGTGGAAGAAAGAATTTCATAAGCAAGAGAGATAACATAACCATGGTGAGAGATATGATCTTCAATGTGTCCATTGTGGCAAGAAATGACATGAGGCAAAGACTTGCGAAATTCCATGGGAGAAGATCACAACAAAGAAAGAGTAGAAAGAAGACAGAGGTAAAGCTCTTGAATTTGTTCATTTCATTGTTGCAGTTTGTAATGTTGGTATAAACAAAGTTATGTTCAATGCTTCATTTACATCTTGGAGATATACTTGGCTATTTGACACTAGTGCTACCTGCCACATTGAATTTTGAAGAGATTTTTTGAAAATTTGAATGACAATGGAGATGGTATAGTGTACTTTGCAGATAAGTCTATTTTCATACCTAAAGGAATTGCCATCATGAGGCTTAAATTATCTAGATTTCCTAATTTTATGTTGTAGAATTTTCTATAGGTTCCAAATCTACAAAGAAACTTGATGTCTCTTGTGTACATTCGATAGAAAGGTCATTCCATCAACATATTTGATGGGAAAGTTGAGAGAAGAAGATCCTTTGATAGCCATGTTGTCATGATTGAACAAGAAGATGAGAGATTGTTGAAGCTAAAAGGGACATCTGTAAGAGATCACAATTTTTCATACCACTCTTTAACACAAAGAAGGCACTTTGTCATGTAGTCTCTTATGGCGTGCTAGATATGGATACATCAATTATGAGTCTTAGAATGTTGAACAAGAATGGTGTTTATGGTTTTCCCACCATTCCGAAGAAGTTGAAACAATGCGATGCTTATATCCTTGACAAACATAGTAAGCAACCTTTCCATGATTCAAATTTCAAAGCATGTAAAAAATTAGAGTTGATACACTCTTATTTGTGTGGCCTCAGGCCTATTTCTTTTGCAAATGCTAATAAATATCACATGAATTTTATCGATCATTACACAAGGATGTGTTGGGTTAATTTACTGAAGCAAAAATCTAAGGTATTTGAAACATCTAAAAATTTCCATGTTTGAATTGAAAATGAAGCGTAATCTCACATTGACACTCTTAGTAATGATAATGGAAAATACTATACTTCTAATGAATTTGAAAAATATCCTTGTCAACATGGGATTATGCATCAACCCACTATTCCATATAATCATCAATAGAAGAATGAAGCAGAAAGAATGAATAAGGCACTCTTGGATATGGTATGCTCCGTGCCTTTTTTCAAGAATGTGAAATTGATGTTTTGGGGTGATGTAGTTTTGTGTGCAATATTTTGAAGTAACAAAAGTCCATCTTATTCTCTTTCCAACAATACTCCATATGAAAAGTGGTATGGCCACATTCCTTTGGTGAGACATCTCAAGGTATTTGGTTCCACCTTTTATGCCTCACTTCCTAAATAACTAAGAAACAAACTTGGTGCAAGGATTTGGAAGTGCATTTTCTTGGGGCATTCAAATACCACCAAGGCATATCATCTTTATGATGAGGTAAATAAAAAGTTTATTCTTCCTAGAGATGTGATTTTTCTTGAAATGCATAAAAATGACAAGTCTATGGAGATGAAACTTGATCGTCTAGATAAATTTACCCATGTAAAGACATATCATCAATTTGACAATGAGATTCCACATATTGGAGGGGGTATCCCTATCTTGGATAAATATTTGGAATATATTTTTACAAGTACACTATCTCCCCCTCATGAAGAAGTTCTTGCCACTTCACTAGAACATGAGGTTCAATTGGATGATGTGATTGAGAGGATTTGAAGATTGAACCTTGAAGGGGATGAAACACCACCAACTGAGCAACATAAACCATCAATGAAAGTTCCAAAGTGGGTCCTAAAGACACTTGAAATTTTCATCCTAATGAGGTTCTATATACATGAACCATAAGGGAGATAGGGAAAAAACATGGAGGTGATGTAGATGATTCAAATTCAGGTGATGTGGATGATATGGATGTTTCATATGATTGTGAATTGAATTTATATTTTAACCTTGAACCAACTTCCTTTGAAGAAGCTACTTCTCATGATGAGTGGTGTTGCTACCTAATTTGCACCTCAGGTTACGTGGTAGAAATATTCAAGCCACTGAGTGAAACCTTGGGGGAAGTCCAGAGCCCAGTGTTGTCACTTGATACCAGGCTCCTCCATATAGGATGACTCCTAACGAAGCCAAGAGGGGTGGGCCCTAATAAAGAAAAACCTATGGTTTATAATCTACGAAATAAACAAAAGTTAATCTAGGAGTTTAAAGTGATATGAATAAAATAACACAACGTACTTTTGCGAATAAACTATATCAACAACATAGAAAATTTAAGCATAATTTACGACATTGCAGAATTGATTTAAACATGAAATTAATAGTGTGGACCAATGCCAAGAAGTGAAAAGTGTTGTTGTGTCGAGAAAGTGTTGTAGTTGTCTCGATGTAAAATTTTATATTTATTAATGAGTAGATTAAGGTGTGTGTTAATTGTTAGTTTGGCCCAATAAAATTCACCTTATACAACTAAACGCTAAAGTAGCTTTACCAGGTGTCCAATGGGGTGTGGCATAACTTTCTTGGAGTATCACCCTGACTCTATGGTAGTCACTCTTTGCGACCTCCCAAGTTTTGGAAGATTGTTTTAATTGGATTTCTCTATTATGCTAGTCACCTGACTCCCTTTCTAATACAACCAACTGATTGGACAAAACTGCACCGATCCAGAGCATACTAGAAGAAAGGCCTTGGTTTTTTTATTAAAAAGTGAAAGTGAGTTGCTTAATTAACGACTAAGAATATCATTTCCCATTTCGAGTAATTCAGGAAATCAACAATCGGATTTATTTGCAAAATGTAAAAGATGACATCAAGCAAAGGAAAGAAAAAGTAAATTTTTTTCTAATTAATCCTACCTATGAATCTCTTTCTGATGCCACCTCCTCGAGAAATCACTTTCAATGACACCATAAATAGGGAAAGTGTAGGGGTTAGTAATTATTTTCTTGATTTTGCATAAAATAAAATGAAATATCAAAGCAACTAATCTAAAAAATCAAACCATTCAACATACTACTCGGATTCCTGAATGGGGATGGGGCATGGGCACTTTGGCATCCCACTCTCTCTCTTTATTTCTTACGGTTACAATGTAAAACTAATTTTTGGATGCTTTTGATCGTTATAAGTTGAGATCAACAAATTTAAGATTTTTAGAGAGAATCCTCTTGTGACAAATCTTGCTTTGAACTTTTCAATACTACTTGTTATCACCCAATAATTTTCCTATGGTTGTGGTAGGAGAATCACTAGGGTAACCATTTCAAACCAATATTTACACTGTATTCTAGCCTATACAGTCAAAGATGGCTCTCTCTTTGTCATAGGGTAATTCACATATACATTTGGATTTAAACAAGCAGTCAGAAGGCTATATTTCTGAGGGGAAGGGCTATTTGGAATTTAAAGAGTGTAAGACAAACAAATAGACATCAGCATTGGGAAATTGACTCAAAGCCCGAAACATCCAAGGGATCACAATATAATGACTATTGATAACATTCATAATCTGAGGCAAAGTAAGTGTTAATGTTTAACAAAATATGTTTGAGAGATGGCAGGGGTAAATGAGAAGAATACCAATGAGACATGAGGCACCAATCTGTGGATGAATCTCCTGAAATACCTTTGGCACCCTGTAATTTTCCTATGGTTGCTCTAGGAAGTCACAGGGGTAACCATTTCAAACCAACTTTAGACTGCATTCTAGACAATGCAGTCAGAGACGACTCTCTCTTGTCACAGAAACATTCACATATACATATAGCTTTAAACAAGCATGCATAAGGCTATATTTCTATAGGTAACATAGTGGTTCAATAAAATAAAATATTGAAAGACAGACAGATAATAAAACCATTGGGAGATGGAGTCACAGTCTGAAACATTCAAGGACATTACAATAGATAATAAACAGTGATTTTTTTTAATGTATTATGAGGCAAAGTAAGTGTAGCATTCAACGAAATATATTTAAGCGATGGTAGCAGAAAAGAGAAAAGCCCAGTATGAGAAGGGGCACATATCGATGGATGAATCCCTTGTAACGCCTATAGTAGAAAAAAAAAAGAGGGAAACAACTGAAACATAGCACCTATCAATGGATTAATTCTAATACAACTGTTACAATCACATTAGAAAAATGATTTCTGATGGAGGAGGGCTTAAATGAGAACAAATTCCTGCATACTAATCTAGAAATGTATTAGCAGAATAACACATATGTAAATGGCATAAACAAAGAACACGCACTGAACACGAACATCGTGGTGAATCTCATAACTGCATAGAAATATATTCATTACTACTCCCAAAAATTGTTTGTAGAACTACAAAACCAACACCGAGGCCTAAAAAATGAAGGTCAATCCAACCCCTATCCTCCTCTGAGGTGGTTTTGTTTATAATACTATTTTCCCCCGAGATGTGCCTTGAAACATGGCATCAAAATTGGTTACAAAAATGGGGAATAATACTCAAGCCATCATGCTGAATCTCAACAGACTCTAACATGGCATATTTTCTATGATTTACATATATATAATAGGAAAAAAGGAATAACAAGCATGCTGGATCAAAACGGAAATGTGACATCAGGGCTTCGGCTTGCTTGACTGAAAGTGACATTTCGAAGCAGCCTCGATGCTATGGTGCTGACTCATCCTGAAATTGTTGTTCAATAGCAGAGATGAAGAATCCTTCCTTCATTGCAACCACTTGTTCTTATACAGCTACCTCCTAATCTCCATAATTTCACCTCTTTCAGGAGACGGATCGCTGAAAAATAAGCTTCAGATCCTCAACTACATACCTCAAATGGTGATGGCTGTGTGAAATATGAGAGTTTTTTTTTGTAATTGACCATGTTCCCAACAAAACCCATGTATTCATTTCACCAAGATTCCCCTCTAGTTCCTCAGAAACAACTTTTGAAGTTGATGGCTAAGACGAGATTGCGAAATTCTAGGTAAATATCCTGTGAATATGGCTCCGATTCTCCCAATCCATAACACCTGTATAAAAACCGAGAGAGATTATGTATATGAGCGTGTATTAAATAAAAACCTCTCTCAGTTTCTCAAAATTCGTCTTGGTTTGGCGGAAATAGGTCTTGGAAACTAATGACTATAACAGTCATTTTCACAGAAAAACGTGTTTTGTTGCAATGCAAAATTTTTTGCTAAGCCTTCACAACTTAAACCTCATGCACTTTACCACTACGAGATCAATGTGGACCGATTATTGAGACTTAATAATATTTGAGCCGTTGATTTCATGAGTGGTCTTAATACCATTGCGCAAAGCCAGATTTGTAATTTGTCCGTGCAAGTTGCTTGTGTGAGATTCAATGCTAGCGGTTGGATGCGTTGGTCTTGATTTTGAGACGTTGATATTTCATTCTATTTTCTAGGTCTTTAAGCAATATCCCACATGTAAAGGATGGAATACGTTAAAAGGGTTTTTTTATATGCCAAGAGGTATACATAATATCAAGGAACAGAGCATGTATATTATTTGTTGGGAGATTGGTGCTTGGACTTTGGTGGATCGCTGACTTGTATTGATGTTGATGTGGCAAGTGCATGGCCCCACATGTGACCAATTTTTTTTGCACATACCCCATTATCCAAGTTAATGAAACTAATAAACTTTGGTGAAAAAACTGAAAAATTCAACTATAAGGCCGAATTTAGATAGAAAACCAGTGTTCATATTTCATTTTAAAACTAAGTAAGATCCTTTTAATTCATCAGAATTCCTCTCTTTTTTCCCAAATGACAAATGAAATCATTTTCTCTTGCAAACCTGCCAAAACGAGAGTACCAACTCCTGCAAGGATAAAATTTAGCACAAGTGCTAACAACGGCTCCAACTCGGGGATGTTATCCTCCCTGCGAGGTAGCAAAGAACTCCATAGACCATGTGCCAAATCCATTGGGTAGCTCCCAAGATTTTCTAAAATATCCAACCTGTTCAATCCATACCGCAACCCACTGTACTCTGCAAATATGAACTTGAAACTAAATTGAAACTAAACTTCTACTGAAATCAAACTAAAACTGCTGGAAAAGAAATGCTCGCCATGCCAAGCTTATTTACACACTCCTACCCTACCGACTGAACAACAACACTCAATCAAGTAATTTTTGACTTCCAATGAAGCCAATTAAGCAAGTGATCCAACGATTGAGTTCCTTCATCATGCTTGACCGGAAATGAAGGACTTAATGGCAACGAGTTATGTGGAAAGATTTGACCTTTACTGTAAAGACATAACCAACCATTATTACTGTAAAACTTCTCCACATATTCCACCACTAGATCATGACCTCCCACAAAATTTTCTATTATAGGCTTGTCATGACGAGGGTGCTCCATATAATCAACCACTGGATCGTAAAATCCATGGCAATCTCCAAAAATTTCCATCATTTGTTTGTGCCAATAAGCCTGCTCAAACTATATTTCCACCTGCCCACTATCAAACTGATCTTCAAAGGAACCTTGGAAAATGCGTTCATGACAATATACACATGAGACCTCACATTCTTTGTCCAAAATATCAGAGATGGAAACCTGATTCCTTTCATGCATTTCACAGGGAATATCTTCAATAACATCAAGTGAAATAAGCTCTTTTTGACACAAAAGTTCTTGATTGGAGGAACAAGAAGAGACATCGAATTTAGGATCTTCTTTTGCTTCACGAAAAATAGGTGAGATACATTCTTCTTGGCATGACAATTATGAATTTGAGGAGCATGACGAGATATCCCATTCGGGACCCTCATCTTCTTCTAGGTGATCAATCTATTATTGTAGATTGCCAGTTCTTAAGGTGCACTATCCAAGTACTCATCCTCATATTCAACATATGTGGGCATGTTGAATCCTCTTTAAAAAACGTCATTAAACTTTTTAGAAAATAAACCTGTGAAATGACTACAAGACGGATATTTTCTAGATTTTTCACTCTCTATGTAATCAATCACATATGTATTGTAACTTTGAAAAGATTGTTGTTGCAAAAAGGAATTTTCTGATTGGGAAGGGGCAGCCTCTTCTTGTGACAAAATTTTGGAAGTTGAATGATATGAGGAAGGATTTGATTGGCAGTCCCAACTTCTTTCTTGGTCACACAAATATTGACAAGACTGCTACAAATTATCATCTACCCCGACAAAAGAAATGTAACTGGCTGAATCAGAGTTTTGGCTTATGTCTTTTTCATTCAAGGAAGGAACTTTCAACTTCTAGGAATTTTCTTGAATGTTATGGTAGCTAATTTGTATTTCATTTTTCTGAAGTGGTTTCTCCTGTAACATTTCTAACAACTCTTCATCCATAAACTCATCATTTCCATACATGTTTTCCAAATCTTCAATGAAAACTTTAATATGCATGCAACAATCTTGAACTAGCAGCAAGGAAGGGTATTGATATTTAAAATGTTCATGAAATACTGTATGAAAGTATTTGAGGGAATATAAACTCTCTGATGGTAACCTCGCATACAATGACCGTGCATTTCCCTCTAAACTGACCATGAACATTTTCATCAAATAATCCTCATGCAATTCGATCCCCAAATTACATATATGCATATGAAATCTAACCAAATGAAGGGCAGCATCATCACCCTTTTGATTTTTGAATTTAGGAAGACTTGTTTGCCAATATACATTAGGTTTTCGATTCGAAAAACCAAGAATGTGAGCACGAGTAATAGGGGCATACCTCGCATATATAGAAATCATATTGATAATGAGGAAACTGAATAAGCTCTTCGAGCTTTGCAACCCTTTAACAATGGGGCTGCCATAGAACATTATGAAGATTGGATTCTTTGCATATGGAGTCACCATAAGAACTCTGAAAATATTTGCAGCTTTTTGGTGTCCAGTGATCCCAGTGGAGTTTCCTTCAAAGGCCTTGAGTGAAGTTGCCAGAGCATATACAACCAATATGTGTCTAAGACCGACTGCTCAACCATGTCATAGAACTGATCAATGTCATTTTTCCCAAGGATGATTTGCTCTTTCGTTCCCCGGCAACGGCGCCAAGATGTTAGCACCCTGCAATTTTCCTATGGTTTTTGTAGGAAGTCACATGGGTAACAATTTCAAACCAACTTTATACTGCATTCTAGACAATGCAGTCAGAGAGGGATTTATCTTGTCACGGAAACATTCACATATACATATAGCTTTAAACAAGCATGCAGAAGGCTAGATTTCTATGGGTAACAGAGTGGTTCAATAAAATAAAAGATTGAAAGAAAAACAAATAATAAAACCATTGGGCGATGGAGTCACAGTATGAAACATTCAAGGACATTACAACAGATAATAAACAATGATTTTCTCTCCTATATCATGAGGCAAAGTAAGTGCAGCATTCAACGAAATATCTTTAAGCGATGGTAGCAGAAAAGGGTAAATACCAGCACGACAAGGGGCACCTATCAATGGATGAATCCCTTGCAACGCCTTTAGTAGAAAAACAAAATGAGGGAAACAACTGAAACATAGCACCTATCAATGGATGAATTCTATAACATCTGTTACAATCACATTACAAACATGATTTTTGACACAGGAGCGCTTAACTGAGAACGAATTCCTGCATACTAATCTAGAAATGTATTGGCAGAATAACACATACGTAAATGGCATAAATAGAGAACACACACTGAACACGAACACCGTGATGAATCTCATAACCGCAACAAAATATATTTATTATTGCTCCCAAAAATTGTTTGTAGAACTACAAAACCGATGCTGAGGCCTCAAAAATGAAGGTCAATCCAACCCTTATCCTCCTCTAAGGAGGTTCTATTTATAATACTGTTTGCCCCTGAGATGTGTCTTGAAACATGGAATCAAAAGTGGTTACAAAAATGGGGAATAATCCTTAATCCATCATGCCAAATCCCAACAGACTCTGACATGACATATTTTCTATGATTTACATATATAAAACAGGAATAAAGGAATAACAAGCATGCTGGATCACAACGGAAATGTGGCATCTGGGCTTTGGCTCACTTGACTACAAGCGACATTTTCGAGCACCCTCGATGGTCTGGTGCTGACTCAGCCTAGAATTGTTCTTCAATAGAAGAGATGAAGAAGCATTCCTTGTAACACCCCGGTTTTGACCCCGTTTGCATGATGTATATAATGTAATTAATCATGGTGAGGAGCTCAAGGCAAAAGCCCCACCATTGATTTGGTTGTGAATATTTCGGCAATAGGGATAGTTTTCGATGGTATGTTGTGCTATCCGACACATTATAATTCGGCATCATGTAAACACACACATCAAATAAAATGAACCACAACCAGCTACGACAGTGCAACGTTGAATGAAAAGGGCATGGTTCCAAAGGATAAGGGGTGGGGGATGTCAAACCTTGGTTTATGGGGGAAAAACCCATGTGTTACTACCTTGTGTGTTTGCCACCTTTCTTGTCTCATCCAACCTCTTCCAACCTCTTTAATGTTCTATTGGGTAGTTGAGTAGTTATGGCTGGTGGTGGTTGGGACAGTTATTGCTGAAGTGGTGGCGGTTGTGGCAGGACTGTTAGTCCCTTGCCCACATGCCCACTCCACCCACGACTGTCCGTTCTTCCCCTCACGCACTCTTCCCCTGTTAGATCATCTTCCTCATGCGCCTGGCCTTCACCACCACCACCATCTTCTTCGTGGTCTATTTCTTGCTCGCGCACCGGGTCGTGGTCTGGTCATGTTCACGTGTAGGGACTCTGCGTTGGTTTTTCCCATGCTGGGGACAAGAGAAATCGTGGCTGTCGCTTGGGATTCTCGGGTGCAGGAGCTATTTTTCACTCAGGGACTGTGTGTGTGAGTTTTCCTTACTGATTTGAGGCCGTGCATTTTGTTTTCCTCTGTGTGTTGTGGTTGGGTGCAAGTTGCACTCACGCACAGAATTTTTGGGGCGTTTTTCCCATGTCGTGAGTGAGCTGCTGTGTATGTTTTGGGTGGCTGTTGTTTTCCCATGATTTGGGATGCTGTTGTGAGTCCAAATTCTGCTTCCACTTTGGACTGTGGATGTGTAACTTTCCTCAACGTCTGCATTGAGGAATTGTGTGTTGCCTTGTGGGCTCGTGGATGCTGGTGGGTTGTTGATTCCCACACCTGTTGGCTTCTCCCTCGTTGGGACTGTGTAAGTTTCCCAGCTGTTATATTGAGGAATTGTGTGCGCCGTTGGCTGAGTTTTCCCTGTTTAGAACTGTGGAATGCTGCTATCATTTATTGTGTGTTTGGGCTGCTGATATACCCTGGTTTGGGTGTTGTAGCTGAGTTGTTTTGGACACTTTAGGGCCAAGAACAACTCTGAGTTGCCTTGTAGGCTTGAACTGTGTCACCTTTTGTTTGGGACTGCCACCGATTGTCTTTGCCTTCTTCACAAGGATGGGAAGGGATGGTTTTGCTGCATGTAAGTAATGGTTGGTCTTTGGACTGTGCTGGCTTGGCCGGTTGTGGAAGGCCTGGTAAACCCAACGGTGTTGGTTTGGATAAGTGTGTCCCCTTGGCTATGTGTAAGCTTGCAATTGACCCTTAGTCCTTGAGGAATCATGCCCAGCTCGGGGGTGGCAGCATTGCTGAGAGATTGATGAGCACATTGACCTATGGTTGGGTGGAACGTTGCAGTGACATAGCTGGTTGCGGGGCAAGTTCTTCATCAAAAGATAAGTGCTACTGTTACTTCATCTCTGCAATTATATTGATGTTTAATGAATTATAATGAACATGGGGTTATTGCAATGTATATGTTTGCTTCCACTGTATTATTAAAGAATTATGCATCTGTGTATGCTTGTATGTTTATGCATCTTCGCATGCATTATGTTTAATCTTTGTAATTTCAGCATTGATCTCTTCTGTTCATGTTCATGGGGCTGTTTTCCCGGTTAACGTGGTGTTCATCGCGTCCTCTTCACCAGTCTGAGGGATGGGGACGTGACAGAGTGGTATCAGAGCTAAGGTTGCAACAATGGGCCTCTATGGGCCAAGATGGAGCAACTGACAAAGGGTGGAATTGCCTTCTGCCCAGTAGGGATCAGTAATGGATGACAACAAAATTCCAAAATATTGCCTAAGTGTTGACAGTCAGGTCATCGGAGGGTTTAGTGGTTCCGACTTCCGTAGTTGTGGAAGAGAAAGCGGTTTCCAGTCCACCGTTGCAGAAGCCAAAGTCATTTGGATTCCGATTTGAAAGGATTTTCGATGTTGCAGAAGAGTTGGAAATCTCCAGTCCGCCGTAGCGGAAGAGCTGCTAATCAGAAGAAGTTCAGGTTGGTGTTCCGTCGTTGCGGAAGCCAAAGGAACAAGTCTTCCGATGAGAAAAGATTGCCTCCAGAAGAAGATAAGGCTCTACGTGCCGCCATTGCGGATGGAGAAACGATTCGATGCCCGACGGAAAAGTCATCCGATTGCCGTCAATACAGGAGAAAAAAAAAATCAAAATTGCGGAAATTTTCTAAGTGTCCGCGGCTGATTGGAAGAAGTTTGTCTTTGGTGAGCCGCCGTTGCGGAAGCCAAAGTCATTTGGCTTCCGATGTGGAAGAACTGCCGACGCTGCAAGTTGAAAATTTTGCTAAGTAAATGGCCTCCAATCGGAAGAGAAAGTGGTTTGTGCACCGTCAGTGCAGCTGCGGAAGGGATTCAGCCGCCGATTCTGCGGAAGTGAAAAGCTCTAAAGCTTCCGATGATAAAGACTGCCGACGCCGGAACAGTTTGGAGAAAGCCGCGGAAATTGCCTGAGTGTCCGCCGATGCGGAAGAACGAAGGGTTCTGCATCTGCCGTTGCGGAAGAAGAAGCAACTAAGCGTCCGACGAAAAGTGATCCGACTGCCGACAGGTGTTATGTTCAGCGGAAAGAAGAAAGACAAATTTTCAAATTTTTGAAAATTTGTCTAAGAATGAAATCGTCGATGGAAAAAGGGGAATGATTGCCGTCGTTGCAGAAGATAAAAGTGGTAAGTCGTCTGACAAAGAAAGACCACCGCCGGAAGAAGATAAGGTTCCACGTGCCATCGTTGCAGATGGAGAAATGATTTGGCGTCCACCGTTGCAGATGGAGGAACCATTAGGCGTCTGCCGTTGCGGATGGAGAAAGGATTTGGCGTCCGCCATTGCGGACGGAGAAACAACTTCCCGGCCGATGGGTGAGGCCTCCGACGTAAAGAAAGAAAGTTGAAAAATTTTCTAAGGCAAAAAGTCAGTTCACTCATCGGAGGTAAAAACGTTTCATGTGCCGCCATTGCGGAATCCAAAGTCATTTGGCTTCCGATGTAGAAAGACTGTCGACAGCCGACGCGGTAAAAGAAAGTTTGAAATTTTTCTAAATAACGAAAATATTGATCGCCGAAAGAAGAAAGTGAATGAGCATCCACTGTTGCGGAAGGGGAAATCCTTCCGAGAGCCGCCGTTGCAGAAGCTGAAAGCCTTTTGAGAGCCACCGTTGCGGAAGGGGAAGCCTTTCGAGAGCCGCCGTTGCGGAAGGATTAGTGGTTTGAGATCCGATTCTGCACAAAGAGAGTTGATTTTTTCAAAGGGGATTTCTCAGTGGTTTTTAGTGGGATCTCCAGCATATTTCGACTGCTTTCCAGTGGGATTTTCAGCTGTTCTCAGTGGTTTATAGGTGGCTGAAGTTGGCTGAAGATGGCACCCAGTCCAAAATGCAAAGATTTGGTGAAAGTCTTCATTCTTAGAAGTGGTGTGGTTTTCACATCTGAGGTCGGAATGAAGCATGTGGATAGGCATTGGAAAGCTTATCCGGTAGGGAACAAGGATAAGTGACCAGAATCTGAGCATGAAGCAGCAAAGTGCTAGTGACGGCCGCTGCTATCGAACGGAAAAATCTGGACATTTGCATGCCCAGGGGTAGCAAGGACTATGAAGTCAATCAGCTGCTGTATGGAAGAGTAGCTCCATGCCACGATGAAAGACTTGAAAATGGAAGTTTCCTTAAAACTCTATCTTGCTGATTATAACTACATTTCCTAAGTTTATGCTTGAAATGCATGAGGATATGTATTGCATGCATAGAATATTGCATGATTGGTAAGAATATTGGGAATTATATATTTATAATGAGCCACTAATGATAATCATTGCTTTGATGTTGGCATTAGTGGAAAAACCAACGATGAAATGGACCTAGATGAATGTGTTGCTGATGCTGATGAATGTGACCAGCAACCCTATGAAGAAAGGGATAAGGCAACTAGTCCATAACAAAAGTTGGTGAGCGATTCTATAATCTCCTGCAAAGGACCAACCAAATTGGTCATGTCCAGGGTGTAAGTAGAACCCATGCAGGTAAGAAATTGCTTATGAAAAATTCCATGGATTGGTACAGGTAAGAGACCTCATACCATGTGGATGTTTGAATATAGAAAGGTGTCATGCCTATGTATGTTGATGATATTGATTGTAGTAATGCATCTTATGTGAGGTGGACATGGTATGTTGAATGCATTGAGATGAATGCATGTGATTTTATGAATGACTAATGACTGAAATGATGAATTGATGATAATTCTAGAACTGTTTCAAAGGTTGTTATGAATGCAGGATAGTCATGATCAATTGGCCGCCAGAAATGCTCTGTGGAAGAGTAAGGTGGTATAAGTGATACGCCTGTGAAGTAAGGAGTATCTAAACATTTCATTTAATTGCATGAATGATATGACTACACCTTGCAATGTTAATATGATAATGATTGCATAAAGTAAATGAGCTTGAGAATATTTATGTGACTAGTAGCTGGAAGTATTTGAATTTTATAAATTCTGAAAATGCTTCAGTGATGGTTGTAGCAATGAAAATTTATATGCATCCAGACTTACCAAGTGTTGGTTGATTGAAGCTCATGTTTTAGGTAGATTAATTCAAGAATGGCATTGAGAGGTAATACTATGACCAATGCTAGAATCTACCATGTGAAAAAGCTTGTTAAATTTGAATTGTGAATTTCAAATTTAAGAAATTGCTGACAACTACTAGTCACTATTGGCTTGCATAAGCTTGTGTTTGGATGTTTGAAGCTTATGTTTCAGGTAGATTATTCGAGCATGGCATTGATAGGTAAGACCCTGACCAATGCTAGAATCTACCATTTATGAGAAGAAGTCTCATGGTTGTGAAAATAGTTGATATGCATAATGGGTTGTTAAATTTGAATTGTGGATTTCGGATTTAAGAAAGTGCTAACGACTACTAATCATTGTTGGCTTGTATAAGATTGTGTCAGGAGGGACGCATGGTAAGTGGGTAATCATGTTATGATAGTAAGCATAAAATTATAATTGGGCATAGTAATGCTGCTTACAAGAGACCCACAAATGAGCAAGTCCATTTCTGTAGTAGATAGAATTGCAAATTCTTATTGAATTTGATTGCTAATGTCATTGCTTGGTTATGGAATGATCAATTTGGATTGTAGTATCAGGTAATGATTGACTGTTTGTCTATTGATGAATGTGTCAGGGGTACACGTTGTAGGAAGATCATGTGTGATGACCTGCAAGAGCCAAACTTCATGGGAAGGTTTTCCCTTGGAAATGGGTTTCGGGTGAAACGCCATTGGACATTTTGAAAATGTCTCATCTGCACTGCATGTTTGGTGATAACATGAGTGAGATGGTATGGGTTATGTCGGTAAGACATGTGTGAATGTGAAATGTAAAAAGGAGTCAGGAGGGCTAACTGAGGTACTGTTAACTCAGGGAAGAAGCCTCCATTCCTCCTTAACAAAGGCATACTGCAACGGCAAATGGATAAGTGTTCTGTGACCCTTGCTAAGAATATGCAAGTTTAATTATTAAATTCCATATGCAGAACATGTTTTGATTTAATATCCATTATGACCGATTGCTTGAGTATGCATAGGGCCTGCATGGCACACACCGGGAATGGGTGCACACTTTTCCGATGTTGAGTCATGAAAGGGTTTTCAATATTGATTACACCCTAGGGAGTGGGCGCACTCCTGGTGTCTCAATATTTGATAGTGAATGATGAGAAATGTGATGACAGTTTTTGAGCAATAACGCTGATGAGTTTGCTTGCATTGCTTGTGTTGCTTGTGTTGACAGGCTAAAGGTAAAAGGTAAAATGGTAAATGGTTGTTGTGAGGGGTTGCAGAGTAAGGGTTATTGCTGATATAAGTGTATGTTGGGCTGTTATATGCCTGGGGATCCATAGTAGATCCTAGAACTAGAAATGGTCATGATAAAGTTCCAAGCCCAGTCGACATGAGGATGTACTGGCTGGGCATTAATTATTTGATGTTGAGGAGAAGCTTGTGTGCTGACCTAATATCTAAGTCCATAGGCAATCCCAAGGCTTGCAAAGTGAAGCAGGATCCTGTGGATGAATGAGGAAGTGCACAATACAGATAAGTATTGGATTATTTTGCTTATGAATATACATGTGTATATGATTTGGTTATGATGTTTGAGCTTTTGTTCTAGAGATAAAACTAATGAGAATAAACTAAACATGTGAATTTATTCAATGATTGGATATAGGTATCGCTGGAGGCAAAGACTATGAGAGCATCCTAGAGGTGCATGTGCACATGTGACTGTCCTGGAAGGCTCGGAATGAGCGGTAATGAAAAGGGTGCTAGTAGGACGGGGGAGTCCTAGTAGCTGAGACAAACCATGTGGAGAGACTCCATGGTTTTGAGGTTAGGAATAGACCAAAGACACTAAGTGTCATGACCAAGAAGGATTGGTCCAGCATTCACGGTGAAGTGAAAGAGGCTGAGAGCATGAAAATCCACAGTGATGGTGTGGGTTCCAGGATGGAACAAAATAAAGAGGGAAAAAAAAACTCTTACTACTCTCTCTTGCCTTCTGATTTTATATATACATATACATTTATGCATTGTGAAAATAAAGGATTGTTTAATGCATGTATGATTGAGAATGAAATGTGTGTATTTGCTTAAGTAAAAATTGTGAATTCTGGAATAGTTAATTCCCTGCCTAGGAATGGACATGAATGAGCTCATGAGCCTGTTGGGAAGGCATGAAAAATATGAAAGTCTCCTTGATGAGGCTTGGACTGTCATGCCAATTGGGTAATTAACTGACTGATTTTAATGTCTATATTATGCTTGGTCTGATAAAATTTCAATGGTGCGTTTCACAGGTGAGAAAAGTGAAAACTAGGTGGTGCACATTGATCATGGTAGTAGATCAAAAGTTATTAGACTTAGCTGGAAGTATCCTTCAAGTGATTGCCAAGACCCAAGAGAATCTTGGGGAGATGCTCAATTTACAGAAAAGACAGAGTGAAATGAACCACCAGATTTTGCAAGACTCTATTGGTTTGCAAAGGGAGGTGAAAAGCCTTCTGGGAGCAATCGGCAAGGGAAAGGAAGGTGGATCAGCAATGGGACAATTGTCCAAGCGACCCGTTGGGAAATGGTCCAGGCATGAGGACTCAAAGGAAATTGAGCAGGTAAAGATGAAGCAGCCAGTGAGATGCTAGAGATGCGGAGGACATCATTTACGCCGGGACTGTCCAATGAGGGAACATGATGAAGGCGATAGCCACAAAGTTCCTAGACTTTGGGATCAGCTGGAAGCTGAGAACTAGTAGGAGAAGTCCATGGAAGCCGAGGGGCTTGGTCTTCAACGTTCAAAGTAAATGATTGGACGTGGGACAGATCTGCAATTTTGAAATTTTGATGTGCAATTGTATATGTATTGTATATATGTAATGGAACACCAAGGACGGTGCTATTCCAAGGGGGAGGGGAATGTAACACCCCGGTTTTGACCCCGTTTGCATGATGTATATAATGTAATTAATCATGGTGAGGAGCTCAAGGCAAAATCCCCACCATCGATTTGGTTGTGAATGTTTCGGCAATAGGGATAGTTGCCGATGGTATGTTGTGCTATCCGACACATTATAATTCAGCATCATGTAAACATGCACATCAAATAAAATGAACCACAACCAGCTACGACAGTGCAACGTTGAATGAAAAGGGCATGGTTCCAAAGGATAAGGGGTGGGGGATGTCAAACCTTGGTTTATGGGGGAGAAACCCATGTGTTACTACCTTGTGTGTTTGCTACCTTTCTTGTCTCATCCAACCTCTTCCAACCTCTTTAATGTTCTGTTGGGTAGTTGAGCAGTTATGGTTGCTGGTGGTTGGGACAGTTATTGCTGAAGTGGTGGCGGCTGTGGAAGGACTGTCAGTCCCTTGCCCACATGCCCACTCCACCCACGACTGTCCGTTCTTCCCCTCACGCACTCTTCCCATGTCGGATCATCTTCCTCATGCGCTTGGCCTTCACCACCACTGCCATCTTCTTCGTGGTCTGTTTCCTGCTCATGTGTCGGGTCGTGGGCTGTTCATGTTCATGCGCAGGGACTCTGCGTTGGTTTTTCCCACGCCGGGGACAAGAGAAATCGTGGCTATCGCTTGGGATTCTCGAGTGCAAGAGCTATTTCGCGCTCAGGGACTGTGTGTGTGAGTTTTCCTTACTAATTTGTGTCCGTGCATTTTTTTTTCCTCTGTCTGTTGCGGTTGGGTGCAAGTTGCACTCACGCACATAATTTTTGGGGCGTTTTTCCCATGTCGTGAGTGAGATGCTGTGTATGTTTTGGGTGGCTGTTGTTTTCCCACGATTTGGGATGCTGTTGTGAGTCCAAATTCTGCTTCCACTTTAGACTGTGGATGTGTAACTTTCCTCAATGTCTGCATTGAGGAATTGTGTGTTGCCTTGTGGGCTCATGGATGCTGGTGGGTTGTTGATTCCCACACCTGTTGGCTTCTCCCTCATTGGGACTGTGTAAGTTGCCCAGCCGTTATATTGAGGAATTGTGTGCACCGTTGGCTGAGTTTTCCCTGTTTCGAACTGTGGAATGCTGCTATCATTTATTGTGTGTTTGGGCTATTGATATACCCTGGTTTGGGTGTTGCAACTGAGTTGTTTTGGCCACTTTAGGGCCAAGAACAACTCTGAGTTGCATTGTATGCTTGAGCTGTGTCACCTTTTGTTTGGGACTGCCACCGATTGTATTTTCCTTCTTCACAGGGATGGGAAGGGATGGTTTTGCTGCATGTAATCAGTGGTTGGTCTTTAGACTGTGCTGGCTTGGCCGGTTGTGGAAGGCCTGGTAAACCCAGTGGTGTTGGTTTGGCTGAGTGTGTCCCCTTGGCTATGTGTAAGCCTGCAATTGACCCTTAGTCCTTGAGGAATCATGCCCAGCTCGGGGGTGGCAGCGTTGCTGAGAGATTGATGAGCACTTTGGCCTATGGTTGGGTGGAACGTTGCAGCGACATAGCTGGTTGCGGGGCAACTTCTTCATCAAAAGATAAGTGTTGTTGTTACTTCATCTCTGAAATTATATTGATGTTTAATGAATTATAATGAACATGGGGATGCTGGAATGTATATGTTTGCTTCCACTGTATGATTAAATAATTATGCATCTATGTATGCTTGTATGTTTATGCATCTTCGCATGCATTATGTTTAAGCTTTGTAATTTCAGCATTGATCTCTTCTGTTCATGTTCATGGGGCTGTTTGCCCGGTTAACGTGGTGTTCATTGCGTCCTCTTCACCAGTCTGAGGGATGGGGATGTGACATTCATTCATTGTAACCACTTGTTCTTAGACAAATACCTCCTAATCTCCATCATTTCACCTCTTTCAGGAGATGGATTGTTGGAAAATAGGCTTCAGAGCCCCAACTGTATATCTCAAATGATGATGGCTGTGTGAAATATGAGATAGGTTTTTGTAATTGACCATGTTGCTGAAAAATTACATGTGTTTATTTGGCCATATGCCCCTCCAGTTCCTCAGAAACGGATTTTGAAGTTGATGACTAAGACAGGTTTGCGAAATTCTGGGAAAATATCCTGTGAAGATGGCTTCGATTTTCCCAATACATAATACCTGTGTAAAAACTGAGAGAGGTTATTGTATATAAGAATGTATTGAAGAAACACCTCTTTTATTTTCTCAAAATTTGTCTTAGTTTGGTGGAAACAGGTCCCAGAAACTAATGACTAAAATAGTCATTTTCACAAAAAAAATGTGTTTTGTTGCAATGCATAAAATCGCTGAGCATTCGCAACTTAAAACTCATGCACTTTACCACTGCGATATCAATGTGGACCATTGATCAGGACTTAAGAAGATATGATCCATTGATTTTGTGAGCGGTCTTAACACCATTTCGCAAATCTAGATTTGTAGTTTCTGCTTGCAAGTTGCTTGTGCGAGATTCAATGCTAGTGGTTGCATGCGTTGGTATTGATTTTGAGCTGTTTATCTTCCATTATGTTTGCTAGGTCTTTAATTAATATTCCACATGAAAAGGATGGAATACGTTAAAAGGGTTTTTTATATGCCAAGAGTTTTACATAATATCAAGGAACAAAGCATGTATATTATTTGTTGGTAGCTTGGTGCTTGGACTTTGGTGGATCACTGACTTGTATTTTTGTTGATGTGGCGGGTACGTGCCCCCCCATATGACCATATTTTTACACAGACCCCATTATCCCAGTTAATGAAACTAATAAAATTTGGTACAAAAACATAAAAATTCGACTATAATGCCGAATTTACATATAAAACCAATGTTCATATTTCATTTTAAAACTAAGTAAAATCCTTTTAATTCATTAGGATTCCTCTCTTTTTTCCCAAATGACCAATGTAATCATTTTCTCTTTCAAACCAGCCAAAATGAGAGAACCAAATCCTGCAAGGATAAATTTTAGCACATGTGCTAATAGATAACATTCGTAATCTGAGGCAAAGTAAGTGTTAATGTTTAGCAAAATATGTTTTGGATATGGCAGGGGGAAATGAGAAGAAGCCCAATGAGACAGGAGGCACCTATCTGTGGATGAATCTCCTAAAACACCTTTAGCAGAAGCAACAGTAAAGGATGATAACTAAAATGAAGCATCTAACAAAGGATGAATTCCAAGACATTTACCATAAAAAAAAAATGCATTATCTGATACAAGGAGTGCTTAATAGAGAATGAATTCATTGCATGCAACTAGAAACACATTAACAAAAAATACACAAACATGGAAATGAAACATACAAGGGAACACAGACTGAACACTGAACAACGTGATGAATATTAGACACTCATGAAATACTTTGCATTAATACTTCCAAGAAAGTTGCAGAGCTACAAAACCAACCACGAAGTCTTCAAAATATGAATGTCAAACCCTTTCTTCATCTCTTGAGGCTATAATTATAGTGTCATGGGCTCCCAAGACCAACCTCGAAACAGAGCCAAATTCAGCTACAACATGAGGATCAAAACCGCACAGACAAAATATTAACAAATTATGACTCGACAGATTCGCCATGATCATGAGAAAATCGGGAAAGCACGATGGGCTGCACATGATGGATGGAAATGGAAAACTAGACACCTGGGACTCAGGCCTGCTTGGTGAAAATGACTGGTTAGAGGATATTCGAACATGCTGCAATGGTTTCCTTCATCCTTTTATCTTCCACCTACCAAATTGCTCTTTAACCATTGATTTCCGCAAGATTCATCCTGCACCATTGATTTGGGATCAGAGATGGAGAAACTTTCTGGACCGTCGATCCTGCAAATCGTAGAAAGTGGACTTTCACCTTTTCATGACCAAATTTATGTCCTTTTCGCATTCCACCATTTTACTCCTGCCCTTTTTCTTTCCAAGCCATTGATTTTCCGCAGAATATTTCTGGAACGTCGATCTTGCAGATCGCGGAATGCAGAATTTCAAGTTTTTTGCAACCAAAACTCTGTATTTCCTCTTTCCACTCTCACCTTTCTGCTTCTTTCAGAGCCATTGATATTTGGAAAAAACTTTCAGGACCGTTGATCTTGCGGATTGCGAAAAGTGGGATTATAACTTTTTACGACCAAATTTCTATATCTTCCGCTTTCCTCTTGTTCCTTTCCGCAAAATAGAGGAAATAAGAAGGCATAAATACCAACTTTTATAACCAAAATTTGGCCCCTTTCCTCTTTTCTGTTCCCGATTTTTCCTTGGCGGAAATGATTTTCGGCCCTTGATCTTCTCTATTGTACATTCAGGCCATCCATTCCAGTTAGCTTTTAACCTTGATCATATTTTTCTTATTTAGGCATATTTATAAGGCTAAACTCGGGATTTCAACAATTTTTTTATCTTTCTTTCATTGGTCTAAACTTTAGCAGGGGAGTTAGTGCAGATGCATATGTAAAAATATTTAAATTTTAGCATAGGTGCTAACAACGACTCCAAATCGGGGATGCTATCCTCCCTGAGAGGTAGCAAAGAGCCCCATAGACCAAGTTCCTGATCCATTGGGAATTCTATACATGAAAAATCCCCAGCTAGCTGCACCACTCTGCGCTATCCCGAAGGCCCATTGCCTCAAAATTTGTTCTAGTTCCTTTAACTTCAAATTTGAATAGAAAGAAAAGAAAATGAAGACTCCTATAGGGGACCTTACTGCCTTCACCTCGGGCTTTAAGTCTATCAGAGAGCTATCAACACATGCAATGTTAAAAAGAAATGGTATATACAATTGTAACACCCTGGTTTTGATCCCAAGGGGAGGGGAATGTAATGCCTTAGCTTTGACCCCAAGGCATTGAAATGGTACATGAAGTATAATATTGTATGAAAATCATGGTAAGGAGCTCAAGGCCAAGGACCTACAATTGATTGATGTATTTTGTGTATTGGTGATCAAGGTTGATGCCTATGGTTCATTGTGTTGGTCAAGAACAACTCATTTTGAATATCATGAAATACACAATTTTTATAAAATACCACAGCTAGCTATGCACTGCAACGTGAAAGAGATGGGGGCATGATTTCACAGAGGAACATAGAGGGATTACACTAGCAGATGCTAGGTGAGTGATTGCAGGTTCAATCCTCATAAAACCAAGTCTAATTAGCAGAGAATCCTTCCCTGATTTGTCGTCCAAGTCACCCAAGCGGACACATGACATAATAAATATTTTTTGATAGAAATTTCACGCTCGCTAGCTGATGTTAAAAAAATTGCTAGTTGAATCAGCAGAATCCTTGTGGGCCATTGGATCTATGTTCCCACCAGATCAATGGTGGAATCCAAACTTGATGAAGCGGATTTCATAGGAATTTCACACAAATGAAAAGTTTGTTAAGTCGCGCTAGTTGAATCAGCGAAATCATTGTGTGTTGTTGATCTATTTGATGGTTGACACTAGCCGTAGATCTATTCAAAAGTTACCCGTTCGTTAACCTGTCCACCCTGGTTTGTGCCTGTGCTCGATCATTCAATTTTCTTGCAAGAAATTAGTTGAGGCAGTTAATGCCTAGGGAAAAGCAAGGCATGGCAGTCGATTTCATGACTGAGAAAGCATGCAGTCCCCAAAGTCCATGTTCTTGTTTCTAAAGCAAGAAAACCAGAGAATGCGTGCCCAGTTTGACACCTGTTGCACCTGCAACAATTTCCCAAAATTCTAAAAACATTTAGGACCCTCCTTTACTTTGAATAAGTTGGTTTTCTTCCTGTTTTCAGTCTGGTGACTTTTGGTCTATGAATTTTTGGAATGTTTTACAACACTTTGAATTGATATTAATTGATCTGTTTTGCTCCTTTAATGCTTTAAAATGATCCCTTCCATTATCAAGCTCATCGTTGCTTTTTGCATATCTGTGAAGTCATTTTACATCGGGAGTTGAGTCAATTGTTCTTCCCGCCGTTGCGGAGGTTTCCTGCTTTGTATTTCACCGTTGCGGGTGGTTGACGATTCTTCACTGTTGCGGGCAGAATTTTGTTCTGAGTCAGAAGAGGATGAGTGTCTCTTTGGCCGCCGTTGCGAACGGGTTATCGTTTGGTCTCCGATGTTGCGGACCATTTGGGGGTTCTAAGGTTTCGTTTCCTCACCGATCCGTATGTATTGGAGCTCTTTACCTTCTGTTCCCTCCGCCGTTGCGGGCGGGTCTGAGTTTCGGTTTTCCGATGTAGAGTCTCCGAGTGGCCGATGTGAGTTACGCACGTTGTTTGTATGCATGCCCGCCATTGCGGAGGAGTCCAGGCTCTTGGCTTCCGATATAGGTCCCCGCCGATGCTCGATCTTTTGTTTACACACTCTATTCACCGTTGCGGGTGAATTGATGCTGGGAACTATCCGCCGTTGCGGAGGGTCTAGGATTCTCGCTGCCCATTTCACTTTCATTCCCCGCTCGATACGACTCGTTACTCGTGCGAATCTTTATATATACGGGGGCAGGGGTTTTGGATTTTTTATTGTTGTTTTGCGCCCGAGCTGTCGTTATCCTCACCGTGCTGTCGACCCTGCGAACCTTGTGGAGCTCCGTGCTTGTACCCGCGTCCAGGTGTCGGTTGGAAGCTCAACCGTTGTCGCCTCATTAGTTGCACATCACTGCCAGGTAGGATCTTTACCGCCTTGCCTCGTGCTTTTCAAGGTTCTGATTGGGTGATTTTTTGCTGCGGTTGGGGTATTGCTAGGATTATGTCCCCGTAGTCCCTTTTCGCTCGCACACGGAGTTTTCACCCGTGGCTAGGGTTGCCATAGTCGTTTCCCCTTGCATGTTGCACCTACATTTTGAAAATTGCCGGTCGGGATAACAGTTTGCGGTTAGAGGGGGGGGAGTCGTTTTTCCTTTATAAAGCCCGCGTAGTATCTTTTGACCTCGGCTGTTTTGGTTCGCCCCGTGCACAGTGGATGAAGGCACGGTGCAGGCGGCCGTTATGCCGCCTGCACCTGGTTTTTCCTTTGTAATAATGAGGCCCATGGAGAGGTTTTACAGTGTTTTTCTTGTGATCGAATGTCTCCTCCGCTGTTGATTTTCCCGTTTACCAGGTTTCGAACCCCAACCTCTGCCCACGCCGTCCCGCGCAGTTCGTCATTTTTTTTTTGCTGTCTGAAACCCTAGGGCTGTGCCGCTATATTGTTTACGATTTGGAGGTAGCATGGATGTTGGCACTGGTGGGAGCGCCGTGTGCAAAAAATTGTTGTTGATGCCCGCAGTATCTAGCTGCACCGATGTAACTACTTTTCCATGAGCCGCATAGGCTATTGCAGTATTTATCCTTGATAAAGCCATGTCGTTGAAATATTTGAATTGTGGACAGTTACATTTGCACCTTGTGTTTAAGATTCATACTTGTGCTTTATGAGTTATTTTCATGAGAGAAATGGCATACTGTGAGAAAACGTAGATTAAATGCTAGACCAGTTGATGAATAAATCCAGTTTTAGTATCATACAACAGAAGGACATTGTTCATTATATTGTACAGGACTGAGTCTGTTCATGCTAGTAGTTCTGATAATCAAGGCATTGTTGGGTTGTTCATACATGCATTGGTTTTTTTTTTTTTTTTTGCCTGCTTTCACATTAAGTACATAAAATGGCACTTTGTATATGATTGTAATTTTATTAGGCGATGTTGTAGATATCATACAGAATGCTTTGCATCATATAGACAGAAGCACGAAGTAGTGTGCGTTTGATTAGTCAAATATGCAAACTTATATTATAGTTTCATCATTCAGTTGCTGCCATGATGTACATAGATAGAACAAAGTGCTGCACTCTGTCAGGTAAATATATGCACTCAAATGCCTTAATACTATAGTGTTACATATGGCAGGAAGAAGCCGAACTTACAATGTCCAAAAGGCAGAAAAAGAAGGCCCCTATGGTCGAAGAACAATCAGCAATAGAGGTCGTCACACAGACAGAATATATATATGAGGACACCCAATGTGTCTTGGGTGTTGAGCCTGAGTATAAATGGGATGAGATATACAGATTGATTTCCCACAGGGAAGTCCCAAACATGGGTCTCGAAGAAGAGCCCATTTATGCCAACATAGAGAAATCCGCCATCATGAAGGTGGCTACCAGACGAGAGCTGTTCCCATGCTCTGATGTTATGAGATGGATTCTGCCACACACAAACAGCAACACCATGCTTATAGGAAATGTCGAAGGTCAGGGATATGCTGCATTTAGCCCAGGATATGTGGCATTGGCTTACCACCTGCCAGAGCCTCAAATCTTCCTGTCAAATGATTGGTTGGATAACCTTAGGATGGATTTAGTGGAAACCCTGAAGAGAATGCTCTTGCCAGGAAAGCTCTATCGACACAGAGCAACCGAGGATTATGATACAGCGAGCTTAAGAGCTCCTTACAGATTTGTAGCTCTGATGCTAAACAGGATCTTTGGTAGAGCCAGTGGCAGACTCTTCAAATTTGAATGGGTCCCCATTTTGTTCCATGTGGCAACCCAAGGAACAATCTTCAACTGGGCCAGCCTCGTATCAAGTAGTCTCTCTTCTTGCGTAGCTGCAGCCTTGGGAGGAGGAGAAGCCCGAAATAAATCTGAATTCTATATGAGTTCCATTTTGATAGACTGCATACTATGCAACCAGCCTTTCCCTGGCCTCAAGTGTGCCTGGGATAGGGAAAGAATGCCTGTATATGCAGCTTACAAACCACTATGGGCTCATCAGTACCACAGTTATTACAGATAAGTATGTGAGCATTTCATTATGCCACTACACAAGCTTATCTTCCGGAAGGAATGTGACTGCATGTCGGAAGATGCTATGCAGGTAATAGAGGAGTATGGAGATTATTTCTTGACAGAAAATGGTATGTATCTTAGAATGTATGGAGGCTCGAAGACACCTTATCTGCTGCCAAAGTATGCAACGGATTATGTAATCCATAAAGAGGCGGTTAGACAAGTGTTCATTGACGGAGTTGGTCATTTCCTGTTCCAGCATAAGAAGGCTGCATATCCCCCTTTACCTTTCAAATTAGGTAGCTGTAGATTCGCCAATGTGAAACAAGCTGCCAAATTCATAGAAGAGCTAGAGAAGTTCCATTTTGGGGAGATGCCTTTCTGGCGCAATGACACTCATGGTAAAGTGGCTGAGCACTACAAGAAGAATAAAGTGTTCTTTGAATATACCCATCACTATGATAAGGATGAATCTGTTTTTCGGAGAGCTCCAAACATGACGGCACTCAGCAGAAGATTCAAACCAAAGAACCCCAGCAAAGGTGGAAAAGGGGCAGAGCAGGCCAAAGCTAAACAAGCCAGAGCTGAAGAAGGAGCCAAAAGGATAAGGGATGAAGCTTAGAGGCTGGAAAATGAGGCTGCAGAGTGGCTGCAGAAGGGAGAAGAAGAGAAAAGGAAAGCTTCCCAGGAAGCAACTGAACTAGCAAAAGAAGCAGCCAGAGAAATAGAAGAGGTAGCCAGGCAAGCAGCCGAAGAAGCACAGAGAAAACTAAATGAAGAGCTCCAAGGGCAGGAGGCTGCAAAGATAAAGTTAACACAACAGTCAGAGTCAGGAAGAGGAAAACCCTGAGGTGCAAATACTTCAAGTACCTACTGCTAGCACTCCTGTAACCCCTATGCTCCAAATAGTGCCTTTCATCCAGAAGAAGGGGGAAGAAGTCCCTGATTTCAGTACTGTATATTATGACAGGACCACTAAAAGAATAATGAGGAGGACAGAAAAGAAGGTGGAGGCGAAAGATCTATCAGGGAAGATGGTCACAGATACAGCAGTCATGCTAGGGACAGACAAAGATCCTATGCTCACGATAAGAGCCAGGGCTGCACTAATTGATGCCTTCGCTAATAACATAAAGAAGGTGATGATTGAATTAGAGTCAGCTAAGAAGACCACTGCTCAGCTAAAAGACACACTGAGACAAGAAAGAGGAGAGGGTAGAAGAATTAAGAGGAAGTATGAACACGTGTTAAGGGAAATGGAATCCACAAAGGGTGAAATCCATGCCCTCCAGGTAGAGGCGCAAGCCAAGGAAACAGCACAAGAGGCTTTAGAAAATGCGCAACAGGAAGTTCAAGATCTGAAGAATGAAAAGGAACAGTTGAGGGAAAAAGTGGAAGACCTAGAGGCGCAGCAGTATATTATCTATGAATCCAATACTGCATACACCCAAGGACTGAAAGAGAAGCTGGCCTCTCTGACTGCTGAACTGGAGACAGCAAAGGAACAGGGAGTCGATCTGCAGCCATTTAAAGAATATATCCTAGCGCAAAAGGCTAAAATTCTACAGCTGCAGAATGCTTTGGAAGAAGAAAGATGCAAAGTTCTTCAGATGGACAGCAGGTTAGAGGAGATCATAGAAACTTCCTCCTATTTCATAGACAGGTCCCAAGATGTTCTTGAGGTCTTGAACGCCAGATTGGCAAGACCAGAAGATGATGCCGAGATTCCAGGAGAACTACTAGCCAAGGATCATCAAACCCTCAGGAGAGATCACAGCCTAGTGGAGTTTGCCATCAGCACTGCTGAAGAATTTAAGAAGGCTGTCCGAAGGACACAGGTAGCATGCTCAGAATATTTTAAAAGGTTCCTTAATGCATATAACCGCTGCCAGACAGAGGATGAGCTTAGGTTTGAAGAGTTCTCAGATCATGAAACCTTTGTGGACATATTGCAGAAAGGGCATCTAGATGCAGAGGCCAGGACGCAGCAGATTCAATCCATTGATGCCATAGTACTGAAGAACGAAGTGGGTCACGCAGCCGTTAGCATACGGATTCTAGAAGACCAGCTTCAGTTGAGCCCAGCAAGGATCGAGGCCATCAGGAACCAAGTTGAAAAGTTTGAAATTAACATCCAGTTCCTAGAGCCATGCACTTTTGAAGGCCTCGCTGCTGAAGCAGCAGCGTGGAAAAAATTCTTTGAAAACCAAGCAGGATCCTCCTCATAGAGGACCGGTCAACTTTTTATTAATGTAATATTTTTGTAAAAGTTTTGAGAAATGAAGCGTGTGGAAAGAAAAAGGTTGGGAAGCCCAAAGGTCACTTTGGGCAGCCCAACCATTTTGAATTTTTGTATAAAAGTAGGAAGCGTAGAAGCAAAAAGGGATTTTTTCCCCAGTAAGACTGGAAGGTTGTTGTAAGAAGAACTATTTCCTTTTGCAATGAAAATTACAGTTTGCCTGTTGAAAGAAGATCGGTGGGATTTCAAATGTTTTGCCATGGATAGTCGAAAGATGAACTACTTTGTTTTTCAGAATTGTATCCGTGAATCGTGAGATCGTTCTAACTTATGACCTATGTCTTGTTTAAATGATTTCTAATTTATTTTATGAAATAATCACCATGATTAATGCATGCTTATTACGAAACAATTGGTTAGCTAGTTGTGGAAATATCTCTCATTGTTCATGCCTGTAAAAGTAAATGTCAGCTATCTGTAATTTCTTTTATCATGTATGCACATCCGCATTGCTCATATTTATTAAATATAATTTGGCTCCGCGGGGATAGGTAGATAGAGATAAACATGTAGGCATATAGATAGGTAGTCATTTTATCTCATTCCTGCATGTGTGATTCAGATGCATGGCGAGACTAAGACGAGAGGTAAGAACCTGCACATCACATTGTGAATGCTCTTTGCATCTTTCACCATCTTGCATAATTAGTTGGATACTTGCATTTCATATTTAAGACAAAATACAAATTCCGGTGGACCGGGCCGCAACTGGTAGACCCTTGTTGTTACTTTGACCTACGGTAGCCGGATCGTAAAACCGGACGGATTCCCTATACCAAACAGTCAACGGGATAGTTGGGAACGTTGATTGGGGAGAATCCCTTACTGTTGTCGCCTGCGAATTTCCAGGCCCCAACAACACCCCGGGTCTTCATCTGAACATTGTGGTCATTGGATTCATACTACCATTCAATCCGATCAATTAGGAATTTATCACTTTCCTAAGTCGCAAAGAAGGTCCATGTTCGTGGTTGTGCAGTGTGGTTCATTGTTCAGTGTTGTTCATTCCATCTACATTGTGGATTGTTCAGTGTTGTTCATTGGGGATCCTACTTTGTGGTTGTTCATTGTGGTTCGTGGCAGCGTTACAGAGTGTATGAAACCCTGGCTGTGTGTTACAGTGTTATCCTAAACTACATTGTGTTGCAGAGTTGTCTGCAAACCTATTTCTCTATGTTACACAGTGGATTATGTGGTTTGCTGTGTTGTGCACCCTGGTTTGGATATGAATTGTATGCAATACTTAGGAGTGGAAGAAATGTAGAATGTGCTTGATAAACCTAGTGTGGAACCTCACAATAAGATAAGAGTGGATGGTGAATCTTCTCTGCACTTCCTGAAGAGCACTGGAAGGGAAGGTGTAGCCATAGGGATTGTGGAGCAAAGAAGGGTGTGTAGGAAACATGGATTCCAAGCCAGATAGATCTTGTGAAGGTGTCCTTAGCTTTGTAGATGAGCTCACTAGCTTAGCATTTCTTCCTGTCCACTGCCTTAGCAGCCTGATAAACCCAATTGGATATTGGCTTAGAAGAGCAGCCTGATAAACCCAACCGGTGGTTGGCTTGGCTGTGTCTTGTTGTGCATTTTGGTATTGTGAGTAATCCTTGGTTGTACATCCTAATAAACCCAACTTTATCCTGGCTTGGATGAGTAAGCCTGATAAACCCAACAGTGTGATGGCTTGACTATGAGCAGTCTGATAAACCCATTAGTAAGTTGGATTGGCTAGTCCTTATTGTGAAAGTTGGCTTAACTGTGAACAGTTTGATAAACCCAACTATATGCTGGCTTGGATGAGTAATCTTGATAAACCCAACAGTGTTTGGCTTGTAAACCTACAGCCTAACTTGGTATTGGCTTGGATGGACAGTATGATAAACCCAACTAAAGGTTGGCTTGACTGTGTGTGAGTCTGTTGTTTCCTAGTTCCTTGTGGAAATCATGCCCAGATCGGGGGTGGCAGTTGTGTTGGGAGATTGATGAACACAACTAGCCTATGGTTGGGTGGAATGTTGCAGTGACATAGCTAGTTGTGGGACAACTTCATCATAAAGATAAGTATATCTGTTATCCTTAATTGTGCAATGTGTTTGCTTATGAATGAATGAAAATGATAAATGCTTGTAATGTTTCAGTAGAGTTTACTGTTGATGAATGTTCCTGCATTTGCATCTATATTTTCCTTGTATGTTTTAATGCATTTTGCCTAAGTTCATGGAGGCTAGAATCCTGTTACAGGGTCAGAATGCATCTAACTTAGAGTTTCTTCCCCCTGAAATCCACCAGGGGAAGGCAGAAGGAGAAAATCAGAAAAGAGAAGCAAAAACAGGGAAGAATGTGGATTTTTGCACTTTGGGATCAGCCTGTGGAAGGAGGAAGGTGGAAGGGAAGAATGTGGAAGGCAGAAAAGTGGTTCAGTGCTTTTGTCGAACGTTGATTCTCTGATTTTCGAGTTACAGGAAGAAGGTGGAAAGGAGGAATGAAGAAAGGTGGTAAAAGGATTCCATCGAACGTTGGTTCTTCAATTTATGAGTTCTAGGCAGAAGGCAGAAAGGAGTAAGGCGAATAGGTGGTCAAAGGATTCCATCGAACGTTGGTTCTCTGATTTTTGAGTTCTGGGCGGAAGGAGGAAATTAGGAAGGGAAAAAGGTTAATGTTTCCGTCGTGTTTTATGTTCCGATTTCCAGGTTCCACAGGGTGGGAGGCATAAGGAGGAAATGACAGGTTCAGTGCGGAAGAGAGTTTCTGGTCACAATATGGAACTATCAAAGGGAGGAGTGACTGTTACATTGGTTTCTAAGCCTGAGATTAAATGTTGAAGAGTGTCTGATCATCCATGCCCTATGTTTCAAAAGAAGAATAAAGGTTCTTGAAGCAAAATTTTTAAATTATTCGCATTATGGGGTATGGGGACGTGACATTTTGGTATCAGAACCGCGGGTTGCAGCATTGAGTCTGAATGGGATAGAAAAGAGTTGATAATACCCTTTGATACCAACATTTTAGTACACTACATTGTGGTATATGAGTTGTGGGTTGTAGTATTGGGCCTGAATGGGCCAAGTCGAACAGTTAATAGAGATTTTGGTTACAACATTGGGCCTAGATGGGCCAAGTGAATAGTGAGTAAGTGGTTTTTGAATTCTGAAATTGTCATGCATCTAACAATGGTGTTTATTAACACATTTTGCAGAGTCATAGTGAAAACTGCAAAGTCAGTTTTTGTCTCAGCCATGAGAACCTACAACATGACTAAACCCTATTCGGGTCTATTTTGATTGTGTCCTGAGAAATTGTATGCCCCAACATCTTCCCTTCCTTCATAGAAAAGAAGCTAGAGATGCCAAGTTTTCTGCACTTTATGAACATTCTCAGTAGGTGTGCAACGTGCTCTTCATCATACCATGAAAAGACATTGATTTCATCCAAATAGATTACTAAGATCTTGTACTTTTAATTATAAAAATATGTTTCCATGGCGCACTGGAAGGTTTCCCCTGCATTCATGAGTCCAAATGGCATTTTAGCATACATAAAAGTGCCCCAGGATGTGGTGAAAGCTGTCTTTTCTTGGTCCTCTAGGTGCACCATGATCTGATTGTATCCTGAGAAGCCATCTAAGGTGGAGATCCTTTGGGAACCCACTACATTCTATAAAAATCCTATCAAATCTAGGGCAAAATTTTTGTAGCTTCTCATCCTGGGATGTCTGGCCTAATATTTCCCCTACATTTTTTTATTCACTAGCTTTGAGTCCCCCTATATCACCACCTTCCTGACTTGGAAATATTTGAGGATCTGAATTGCCAACATCATAGCCTCATATTCAACCTCATTATTTGTGCACTCGAAGGAAAGTCTATAGGAATAAATGAAGGCTCTCCCTCCTAGGGGATTCACCCAAACTCTAGCTCCTTCCCCTTCCTTGCATGCTGCTCCATCAAAATCCACATTCCACACTTCCTCTATTTCTTCCTGAGCGGGCACAAAATAATGGTTCCATGAATTGAAAATGTCTTTGCCTCCCCCTACAAAGAGAATGGCTGACCATATCTCAGTGTCCAATGAATAGATGGGGTGGTTGTTTGGCTTTTCAGCACTACTCACCATGCATGCCAACTTCTTCCATCTGTACAACCCCCTATGTACTCCAAAAATAGGGATGGTGGCATATGACATATCCATTTGCATTCAACCCTTGACTTTGGTAGCCCACGACCTTGACAATAACATTCCAAACTTTGGAGGAATGTTATCCACAACTACATCCATGACAAGGCTCTTGGCATGGATCTGAGTCAAAGAGATGACTAGATCTTTAATCAATCCTAGGCACTTAACTTTGCTAGAATCAAAAGAGAAAAGTTCTTTATAAGGCCTGGTCACCTCCAATCCCAGTTTATCCATGACCTTCTTGGGCATTAGATTGTGTGAATCTCCTAAATAAATCATGGCATTCTGCAGGATGGAATCATGAATGTTCAGACTAACATAAAAGGGAGGAACATCTTCATTTAAAGACTCACCTACACGGGGTCCAAATAGGATGATGGGACTATCACCTTGAATATTCAGGGAATATGATATTGCAGAGATTTTTCCTAGACGCTTCAACACAGACATGATTTGGGACTTATATTCAGAATTTATTAACAATTCAGTTAGAGGGATGGGGATTTTGATTTTGCAATTTCGGCCTCCAGACTGAAAGAGGTTTGTCCCTGATTTGAGCTCCTCAGATTATCTTCATTTTTCTCCTTCCTTTTGTGTTATGTTACATTCTTGGATGTGTCCTTGGGGGGTAGATCATTCTTCGGTTTTCTTGTAGAGGCTTTGTTTGCTTCCTCCTTATTTCTCATAACAGGAACATCTCTATTCCTTGGGCCAATCTGCCTCTACAGAGCTATGAAAGCAAGTTGATACCCCTTCTGGAATTCTTATGTTTCCTTAGCAGGAAGCTCCTCCATTTCATAACAAGAATTATTATGCTCCTCTTTGGTCAAAAATCTAGAGGATGAGTCAGTGTCTAGCTGGTGGATGTCACCTTCAGATCGATTTCCATATTCCTGCTCCACATAGTTTTCCTGAAATGGGGGTCTGATAGATTTATCAGGATGGTTTCTATGATCTCTCTTCCTGTTTTGGAGGACCTGGGGCCTTCTTACATTCTAGTTTCTATTTGGATTCTCTTAGCCTTCCCTAGGAAGTGGTATGTTGTCCACAGTGAGCCTTTCCATCAACTTCTCCACGGTTTTCATCATCATGTCCATTTTCGCCTATTGTGGATTAGAGGAAGAAGGCTGATTGAGCTCTTTATCCTTTCTTCTTTCTCCTTCCCCTCTTCTCCATTCTCCCTCATCCCTCTTCTTTCTTCTGGAAGCAATTAGATTTACCTCTATATCTATGGCATCGTTCATCATATCGGTCAGGGAGGCTGATTTTCTTTCGCTCAGCCACAAGGTAAACTCACTATCAAAGGCTTCAGCATATTGGAGTTGGGAAGAACCAAGGGGGCTTAAAATGGGATGGAATGGAATTGTATACCTTCATAAACCTGTCAGAAAATTCTTGGAGAGATTCACTCTCCTTCCTCCTCATGGAATGATATTGAGACAAATACAACTTGGGATTTTTCTTGAAGGAGTCTTCAAAGGCTTGATAGTTTAGAATGGAGTGGCTTGGAAGGTTTGTGAACCATATTATTTCCTCTCCAGTAAGACATTGGGAAGACAGACTGAATTTCACATCATCATAGTCTACTTCCTCCAAGTTTGTCCAATTTGAAAACCACTCCAAGTGTTCCTCAGCTAAATATCCCCTCTCCCCATTGAATTGTTTGATTCTTTGGCCATATCCCTGGGGAAGGTCATGAAGAGTAGCAGGGAGGAGTAAATGGGAAAACCTAGCCATCCTTGGAGGTAAGGAAGGGTTTCCAAGAGGGATAGTAGGTGGTGTGATAGACAAAATTGGTGTGCCGCGAGGAACTGCAAAGCTATGAGGGGTTGTGAAACTGGATGATGTAGGTTGTTTGAGCTTGGAAGTGGAGCTTAATGCAATTATTTCAGTGGAAAATAGGAGGCAATCTGGGTCAAGAAAGTGTTGGAGATCCCTTCCTAGAAGCTCTGAGGTCTGGGGTGACCAGGAAATGTAGGAGAATTCAAATGAAGAGGTGTCGGAGACTTCAAATGCAGAGGCTGGAATGATATTTATTCCTAGGGAAAGCTATCCTAAACTATTCATCACAATGCTCATATATATCATTAATAGAGACAACACCTTCAGTAGGAAAGGAAATAGTTCTGACTAACCTTTACATCTTATTAGCCCTTTGACTCAAGCTCTCTGGATCAAAAATCTCTTGGAAATATTCAACATCAGGATTTCTCCGCGTGTTGGTTCTTCTGGCTGCCAATATTTTCCCAACGTTGCACGTTCCAAAAATTTTGAGTGGAGTCACCGGAGAATGTACAAACAACATGTGTCTTTGACGAGATTCTCAACCAGGTCCTATAACTAGAACAATGTCATTTCCCCGATGAGATAATAACAATTAGTCCCAAGCAATGACGCCAAGATGTTATCACCCAATAATTTTACTATGGCTATGGTAGGAGAATCACTAGGGTAGCCATTTCAAACCAATATTTAGACTAAATTCTAGCCTATGTAGTCAAATAGGGATCTCTCTTTGTCACAGGGTCATTCACATATACATTTGGATTTAAACAAGCATTCAGAAGGCTAGATTTCTGAGGGGAAGGGTTATTTGGAATTTAAATATTGTAAGACAAACACACAGACAACACCATTGGGAAATGGAGTCAAAGCCTGCAACATCCAAGGGATTACAACATAATGAATATTGATAACATTCATAATCTAAGGCAAAGTAACTGTTAATGTTCAAAAAAATATCTTTAAGAGATGGCAGGGGGAAATGAGAAGAAACCCAATGAGATAGGAGGCACCTATACGTGGATGAATATTCTGAAACACCTTTAGTAGAAGCAACAGTAAATGATGATAACTAAAATGGAGCATCTAACAGAGGATGAATTCCAATACATTTACCATAAACACAAACAAATACATTATCTAATACAAGGATCTCTTAACAAAGAACAAATTCCTTGCATGCAACTAGAAATGCATTAGCAGAAACTACACAAACATGAAAATGAAGCATACAGGAGAACACAGACTGAACACTGAACATCGTGATGAATCTCAAACACTCATGAAATTCTTTTCATTAATACTTCCAAGAAAGTTGTAGAGCTACAAAACCAAGCATAGAGGCTTCAAAATATGAATGTAGAACCCATTCTTCCTCTCTTGAGGCTATATTTATAGTGTCATGGGATCTTGAGACCAACCTCGAAACATAGCCAAATTTAGGTACATAGTGGGGATCAAAACCACACAGAAAAAATCTTAACAAATTTTGACTTGGTAGATTTGCCATGATCAAGAGCAAATTGGGAAAGAATGCTAGGTTGCACGTGATGGATAAAAATGGAAAATTAGACATCTGGGACTCATACCTGCTTGGTGAAAATGACTTGTTAGCATTGGAATTGAACCAAAGGTTGCGGAAGGCTCATTCCTAGGTAACAGTAGAACCACTTTAGACTATGCTTCCGGCCCAACACAGTCAGAGAGGGATCTCTCGTTTACTTACCAAATTCGCTCATGCAAGATATTCAATTGAGAATAGTCAGGAGGTCAGATTCCTGAATAGGTAAGGTATGTTGTTATAAGGTGTAGGTGGGATGATCAGAGAGGGGAACATTTGGGTAATGGAGTCGACAGTCCTATTATTGAAAATGTTGCAGGAGGTAAAGAATTATGGAAATATATAGACATAGGCAGGGAATCCTCCCATCTTTCAATTAGGAGATATTTAGTAGGTGACTAGTGGATTAGAGGAAACCGTCCATCACGCAGAGCATTTACAGGATGAATTCTGCTTGACTTTAGAATTTTTTTTTTTAAATGTTTGAAATAAAGGGCCGAGAGCATACAGGATGAATTTTGACCCTTATACACTGTCAAAACCCCAAAATTTCAGGAAATTTAAAAACTTTTAAATAGCATAATTGTATGTTAACACAATCGTTAAATACTGTTTAGTTAATGCTATTTACT
>LPNX011209033.1:499290-611781 GCA_001517045.1 Pseudotsuga menziesii | reverse complement strand
GTCTCCCTCTGAAACTGGAACCTCCATACTCATGTAGGTGTCCAATCCATTTTCTTCAGAGAGATCATATACTTCCAGGCTTGGAAGTTGTCAACTTCCACAAGTTTTTCACTAAGCTGATGTGATATATCATATTGAAATGAGAACCTCAAATGGAAATAGCAAAGGATTAGATCTTACCGATTTGAGGTGTCCGTCCTTGTCCCGGAGTTCGCTGATCTAGGGTTTGTCGCAGAAACCCTAACTTTCAAAACTTGGAATATTTCAAATCTGATTGTATGAATAGATAGATCTCTTCAAATGGAGCTGTCCAATGTACTCCTTTTCTGAAAACAGTGGAGGGAAGCTCCTGAAACAGGAAGCCCTAATTTTCTGATTTCTTCTGCAAAAATTCCTGCTACTGTTTCTGTGATATCTAACAAATTAATGTTCCTATGTGTCTGAAATTTCTCACTAAGGTAACATTGCATGTCCCTGATCCAACACCATAGGTTTCATCAGAATTAGTTTCACCATTTGGGATTTATGATCCTTTTCCCAAGGTGACCTGTTACTGGACTGTTCAGAACAGCGAAGTTGTACGGCATGCCACATGTCACTGGTTCATCTTCTGAGTCTGAACTTTGGACCAAATAAATTAAAGTCTGTTCCCTTTCTGTAACATCTTCAGGAATTCCATTTGGATCTCTGTAGCCCAAGATATTGCAGATCTCCCTAGGTGTCCTGTTTAAGGATGATTTCTGGAAGAGGATGGAACGCTAACTTGGAGAGATCATATATCCCAGAATATAGCGAATCAGAGGCTGCCCTTTGGATACAGTGTTCATCAGGAGTTTATCTTCGGTCCCTGAAATTTTCAGCTTCTGAGACTTCTCCAATCTTGGAATATAGCGACTGTACCAAAACTTAGCAGTTTTAGTATTTAGGGTTTCTCCTAGCTCAGCGTCAAACTAGGGTTTGACTTTCCCGGAGTTTCACCCAACCAAAATTATTGATCTAGGTCTCTAAATTTCGGTTTTGATGAGGAGAAAAATCCTATGCTGGTCTCACCCAAAAATTCCTCTTCTGTAGAAAGCCCTAATTTCCACATCGAAACTGAAAATGCTTGAAATTGAATTCCGTATCGACAGAACGATGCACCATTTAATGGAGAGTCATCTTAGCATACTTTTGCTGAAAATATATGGAGGAAGATCCACAAAATAGGAAGCCTTAGTTCCTGTAGCTGCACAATGTCTTCTTCTCAGGTTAGCTCTGATACCATGTTAGTTTTTTATCATTTAAGCTAACATTATGATAAGATCTTTTCACTGAGAGAATAACAAGCACAACAATCACATAAGAACATCACAAGAGACAAGAGACACAAAGATTTTAGGAGGGGAAACCATAAATGGAGAAAATACCTCAACTTCCTCTAAGATAGTATCACCACAAGATGTGATCCCAAAATAGTAATATGACCTCCCAGCACAACAGCAGCCTTCTGTCTTCTGTCAAGCCAAAGTATTTCCTTCTCCAAAGGTGCGCCACACTTGAGAGAGCAAGTGATGTAAGTCACAAGTGATAAATAGAGAGACTCTCACTCTCTATTTATATTCTTCCATTGACTTGAAGTGCACTCAACCATGTAGGCTTAACTTACAATTACTTACTCGAGCCTACACCTTAATTAGTGTATAATAACCCAAGTGCCCCGAAACTGTGGGGACTTACCTAATGACTTGACAAGACTTGTTTACATTAATAATCCTCCCGATCGAAACATCGGGGTAAGACAATATGACTCAAATACATAATAGAAACATCCCGGAATAAACATCGGGTTACAATATATAAAATACATATAAGAATACATTCCGAAGTTACATATACATCAACAAGGTGAAGGGTAAAGGACTAAGGTTGCTTCTGGTTAAAGGCTAAGTCTTATGACTCATGGATTCTGGTATATGGTGACTGGCTCTGCTCTCTTCCCTCCCTCATGGAAGACTATCTATTACATGTGAACTAATCCAGCAGCTCTTCAAGCTTCTCACCGAGTTGGATCCAATCGAATAAAATAAAATAAAACAAAAAGCAAATATACTGCAACATATATAAACACTGAATTATAAATCGAAGCACCACATCCCGTGGTCAAAGTGTCCACCCCGTCTATCTGTATGGGTTCATTCCATGCACCGCGCCTCGCACCCAGCTACCTACATATCCATGTAGCCAGAAAGTTAACTCCTCCCAGCAGTCTCATTCATGAATCCTTGGTTATCCTAGCCTAGCTCTTCTGGCATCGCCACCTGCCTGGATTGAGTGCATTAACTATTGGCTATCAGTGCTGATATACAACGATGATGGTCTTACCGGGTATTGGCAACAGGATATCGGCACCTCCTGTGACTGATGGACTCTCAACTGACTTACATTGACCATGTGGGAATGAGTGTTTATCGGTAGACTGTGAATGCCCCTACCTATGTCAACTGACTGGGCTGCCGGTGGGGAATGAGTGTCTCTCAGAAATTACCTTGAAGCAATTCCTCCTAGCGTCTATCAGCTATTGGCCTCCCTATGAAAATGAAACTGTTTATGGTGATCTCCTGGATATGACCTCCTGTCAATTAACTGTCTCTCGGCACTACCCTTAAGGCACGAACAACTGGGTACGGACTATAGTTCATGCACAAAGTAAAGTTCACAGAGTATAGTTCAAAGAGAAAATGGCACGTATAACCTCCTGGGCACGGGGTATTGCAACTGGGCACATCCAAAAGGTCATGTCGAATAGGTCATTGAGTATAGGTTTTATCTATTACTGACTAAGAATAAGTTATATAACTGACCATATCTTCTAGGCACTTACACTATCAATCGCAGCCCAGTTGCTAAACTGATTAACATATTTGATAAGCCCATTTTATTAGTTCAGCCATTTTATTACAGACGATAAGGAACTAGAGTATGATCCGCCCATGAGAACCATAAATAAATGCGGGGCACTTATTCCACCCAAGAGTACTCTTAGGAAGGCTATTTTTAACCCTAATGCCCGAGCTGCTCAATTTTGTAATGTAGTTGAAGATCTCGCTCAGGCACCATGTGCAATGTCTACCTTGGAAGTGTTCCAAAGTTGTCCTACACAAAGCAAAAACCTGTTAATTGCGTTAGGAGCTTTAGACCCGAACAATACTATTTTGATTCATTTCAATGTCAAGACTACCTCACAAACTTGCTTTCCAAATCATTATGAAAGTAGTCGGAAAGAAGGTCTTTAGGATTGTCTTAGACGAAGGAGCTTCAACTTTGGTTTTGTCCCTGTCTTGTTGGAAAGCTATCGGCTCTCCCGAGATTGTAACAACACCTGCGACTCTAAAAGCCTTTGATGGATGAGGTTTCTAGCGCCATGGTCTCATATCAGTCCTTGTAGTTGAGATTGGGGGAAAAACTATTTCTATTCAAGTAGAAGTAGTAGATGCCCCATTAGATTACAACCTCCTTATAGGAAGAAATTGGTTTTACGCCATGACTGCTGTCGCTTCGACAGTATTTCGAACAGTCCAATTTCCACATCTAGGGAGAATTGTTACCATTGATTAGCTTGATTTCTGTACACCGGATGGTACTACCTCTACAGCTAATAACATCCCTATGTTAGGCCAGTCCCCTCCTCCTTACCAGTCAATTGGGGTAGGCATGTTGAAGGATTCATCCCTTATGGGGATTTTCCCGTCCACTCTTCCTAACACAGACACAACAATAGTAAATATGATTGCGTCATTTGATTATGAGCCCAAGGGATATTTTTTTTTTGAGTCTACCTTGTTGAGTCCACATGAAGAAATGTACAACATCATTCAAACCCTTTCCAATGATCACACTGATGACCTTCATTTGGTGGCTTCGGATCCTTGCCACCTGCCCTACTGGTTAGAACCATCTCTTCCTATTTTGGATTATCTCTTTGAGACTTTTCCTCCCAGCGAGTCCATTATGGAGATAATGAATACGAACGAGCCTATATGGGAGGATCACCATCATAGATCCTCGTTCCTCCCCAACACTAGTTTGGCAGACCATGACTTTGTATCCCTGTTTTCCACTGATATTGTCAACACAACGCAAAATCCTATATTGTTGCATAACACAGATTCTGAAGGAAACCTATGCAACATTACTTAGACAAATCTGATTGACATATCAGCCAAGCCTGATACCATCTAGCATGTTCATGTTGGGAAGAACTGCTCGACAGAAGAATCTGAAGCATACAAGGCAATTTTCAAATAATTCTGCTATATTTTTGCCCGGTCTTATGAAAAAATGCTAGGGATAGACCCATCCATTGTGGTCTATGAAATTAAAACCTATCCCACTGCTAAAGCTGTCAAGAAAAAACTACGGCAAGGCCATCCACAGAAGGCCGCAGCTATTAAAGCTGAAATAGAGAAACTTCTCAAAGCTGGGTTTATTTATCCCGTACCCCTGATGGAATGGGTATTGAACATTGTCCCTTTCAATAAAAAGCAGGGAACCATTAGAGTCTATATCGATTTTAGAGATTTGAACAAAGCTTGTCCCAAGGAAAACTTTCCTACTCTACATATTGATCAGATTATCGAAAACTGTGCCGAAAGTGTCATCTTCTCATTCATGGATGGATTTTTTGGATATAATTAGATTGAGATATTACCCACCAATCAGCACAAGACGACTTTCATTTTCCCATGGGGAACCTTTGCATATAGGAAGTTACCATTTGGCTTAAAAAATGCTGGAGCCACTTTCCAGTGTACGATGTCCTATGCGTTTCACAATATTAAACATATTGTTGAACTGTACCTTGATGACTTCCCTGCTCATTCACAACGATGGGAGGACCACCCTGATCATCTTAAAGACATTTTCCTGAGATGTCGTCATTATAATATACGACTCAATCCACATAAATGTGTTTTCTGCATTGAAATGGGACGCCTGTTAGGTTTTGTGGTCTCTAAGGATGGCATCCAGATAGACCCTTTGAAAATTGCCTCCATTTTAGCTCTACCAGACCCAACCAATCTCCTCGAACTCTAAATTTAGTATGCAAGGGAAGGAAAACTTTCTCCGTCGTTTCATGTGCAATTTTGCAAAAAAAACGCACAGTTATATGCGTCTCCTTAAGAAGAACACTCCGTTCTATTGGGATGACCAAGCCCAACGTGCCTTTGATAATCTCAAACACGCTCTGACTCATTCACCCATGATACACACCCCATATTATTCAAAGTACTTTCTCTTATATATTGTTGCCTCCACTACTACCATCGCTATGGTCTTGGTGCAGAAAAATCCTGACGGCCAGGAGCACGTGATTTACTATGCTAGTAAGAAATATTATGGATTCTGAAACCCGATATTCATGCGTGGAGAAATTAGCATTGGCCACGGCCATTATTGTTCAAAAATTTCATCACTATATTTTTCTCCACACAACCACTGTATTGGCATACCAGAACCCTATGTATTACATCCTGACTCGTCAGGTGCTCGGGGGCAAGTACTCGCAATGGATAGTCATACTACAGGAGTTTGATCTAGAATTTTCCAAAGCCACATCAAAGAAATCCTTGGTCTTTGCCGAGCTCATGTGTGATCTTCCCTGTGCTTCGATGGAATCTGAGCTCAGTGATTCGTTTTTGGATGAATTCCTGTTCCTAATAAGCACTACTGACCCATGGTATGGAGATTTTCTCATTTATCTCCAAACACAAATATTTTAGCCAAATCTATCCCGTGACGATAACCGCTGTATCCATCACCACGCAAGATACTACCTCATCTTGAATGACACCTTGTATAGACGTGGGATTGATTCCGTTCTCCGGTGATGCCTCACCCATGAGGAAGCTGAACAAGTGTTGAATGATTGCCACTCTGGAGCATGTGGTGGTCATTTATCTGGGATGGCTACAGCCCAAAAAATCCTTCGCGCTGGATATTTTTGGCCTTCAGTCTTTAAAGAATGTCACGAGGCTGTTAGGAAATGCCCACCTTGTCAACATTTTTATCCCAAAAAGTGCACTCATCCTACTTCGCTACACCTTGTCATTGCCATTGGCCCATTTTCCAAATGGGGGATTGATTATATGCATTGTAAGCCTACCTCAGCCGGGGGGCATGTTTACATCATCGTAGTCATTGACTATTTTACAAAGTGGGATGAGGCCATGCCTACATATGCAGAAGATGGCAAGACTACCACTCTCTTCTTGTTCAATCATGTCATAGCTAGATTCGGAGTCCCGCAGTCCATAGTTACTCATCACGGATCACATTTCCGTAATGAAATGATGGAGGAACTAAGTGCCAAGCTAGGTTTTCGCCATGAAAACTCCATGCCATATTATCCACAAGTTAATGGTCAGGTAGAGGCCATTAACAAAGTTTTGAATACTATTCTTCATCAGATGGTTGGAGACCATAAATCCAACTGGCACCATATCCTTTTCTCTGCTTTTTTGGGCTTACAGGACTTCGATGAAAACAACTATTGGTTTCACACCTTTCCATCTTGTCTATGGACTCAAAGCTGTCTTGCTGATTTAATGTTAGATTCCATCCTTGAAACTTGCCGTCAAACTTCTCCCAGACACTTCCGCAGAGGAAGAGAGATTTTTGTACTTGAACAACCTTGACGAAACTAGGAGAGATGCTACCTTGGCTAATGAGGAACACAAGAAACACATCAAGGTACAGTATGATAAATCTGTCCAACCTCGTGCCTTTAACGAGGGTGACCTAGTTTTGACTTACGATTAGAGATATGACAAACTAGGGAAAGGAAAGTTTGAGTCCATGTGGTACGGTCCTTTTGTCATTTGTAAAGTTTTAGAGAAAGGATCCTACAAGCTCATAGACTATGATGGAATCCCTTTAGGGAAACCTCACAATGGGTTGTACCTAAAGAGGTACTATGCCTAGATCTCTCTTGGCTAGTATCTTGTATATATGTATATTGCTTGACTTTCAGTGTGCTTTAAGTATTTTTAATATGGTTTTGAGTTTAGTGTCCGTATCTGTTTATACCATGTTTTGGTCGTGTAGAACAGATGGCTTTTTGTGGCTTTGCTTATGGTGCTTGCCGCCACACCTTGAATCTTGCCTCAGCTGCTTGGGTTCTTTATTCCCCAGCTTATGATTTGGTTAGTTCAAGAGCGGTTTGTATTGGTCCCACTACCAAAAATATCACCGAGTATCGAGCAATCATAGGTCTTCTGACTGAAGCTGCATCCCAAGATGTTCGCAATTTGGTAGTCTTGATGGACTCACAACTCGTGGTTTGTCATCTAAACCATGTCTACACCATTAAAAATCCTATGCTTCTCCATCTTTTTCACAGGGTACGTTTAGAAAGGTCATTTGAAACCATCACTTATAGGCATATCCCTAGGGAACATAATGTAGTTGCTGACTCATTAGCTAATTACATCCTAGATTGGCATATTGCCCATTCATGACATGAGAATCAAACTTGGTTCATTGTAAATAAACAATTAAAGACGCATAAAACCCATGTAAAATACATTCACCATTTGAGATGTATAAACACCAGGTAAAAGTCTATATATATATATATATATATATATATATATATATATATATATATATATGAACATGTTTTACAGAAATAGGTCACGAGACCTCATATGAAGCATGTAGGCTTTCAGGCAGAAATCACCATAGAAAATCCTGAAGCTATCATCTTTCAGTGGATACATTATGCATACATCGTCTAGTGATGCTCATGGTAGCACATCACTTCTCGGGATACTCTACATATTAGTCTGCTAAACCAACCCAGTACTCCCGCTGTAGGTCTCTGATACCTCAGAGGGAGGTCATCAATGGAAGCGTCAGGGATGTCTAGGGTCAACCTCTTCAGGTTTTAAACACCAGGTAAAAGTCTGTATATATATATATATATATATATATGAACATGTTTTACAGAAAATAGGTTACGAGACCTCATATGAAGCATGTAGGCTTTCAGGAAGAAATCACCATAGAAAATCCTGAAGCTATCATCTTTCAGTGGATACATTATGCATACATCGTCTAGTGATGCTCATGGTAGCACATCACTTCTCGGGATACTCTACGTATTAGTCTGCTAAACCAACCCAGTACTCCTGTTGTAGGTCTCTGATACCTCAGAGGGAGGTCATCAATGGAAGCGTCAAGGATGTCTAGGGTCAACCTCTTCAGGTTTTCCTCTAACTCCTTAGTCACATCGTCACCTTGCGGTACAAAATGGGCTTCGACTCGTCTATCCAATGGGGAATCTCCCCCAGATCATGCTGCTCTAACGTCTACATGAAAATATTCAAGTCTCGTTACTTAACATAAAAAATGTAAAACATCAAAAACATAAAACACTATTTTCATTTTAGGGTTTTTCGCTTCTTACTGAGGTCACCCCACTGTTCGCCAGGTGGGAGCGGTAGGTCAGGGTCACCACTAAAGTCAGTGCCCACATATGCATAATCCTCCACCATGAGGATCTAATCTCTCAACCATCGAAAGAACGGGTCACAGAACTTTACCTTCCCCCTGCCCGCTCCAGTATGGGCCATAATCCGAACCCACCTCTGCATGCGAGGGTCCTGCGCTCTCAGCTCTGTAAAGACCACCTGGGGTCTCATCTATGGAACCCACTCAAAGAAGAAGCAAGCTAGAATGGAACTGAAACCAAATTGCTTCAGTTCCCCCTGCCAACACTTGGTCAGCTGATCCTTGAAGATCAGAAGTAGGGCTTCCACCCAGTTAAATACTGTAGGCACCATGGCCTCTATGGCATAGAGCATATGTGCTCTAGATGCCTAGCGCACTCCTTGGATTTCCACCACTCTCTGCATTGTAAACAATACAGTCTGTAGAGGTCCATCCATCACTACTTTTATGAGGATTTTCTTCCCCAATGTCCTTTTCCCAGGGATACAGTGACGGTTTATCAACTCATGTGTAGTGATGTCCCCTCCGCAGGAACCGGTCAGTGAGATGGGAGCACCCCGTCTTGAGAGGCCAGTCAAGAAGTAGATATCCTCTATCTCAACTGTCAAAATGTGAGCACCAACCTTGAAATGTTGTTGCTCTGGATTCCACATCCGGAGTATATGCTCTAGCAATCGCTCATGCGATACCATACTGGGTGTTCGAAAGAATTTTAAAAGTCCACAGTCCCTCAATGCGGCTATGCAACCTGCATTTCACTTAGTGAAGGCGTCGCCATTATCATGCTATCTCTCTTTCCATATGACAATTTTTGATCAGCAAGAACCTGTAAAAAACAATCACAAGACTCATTAGAATCATTCTTAATCATCCAAATCAAATGAAATGAACTAGTTTTTCTTGTCTGATTATTTTTACTTGTTCACAGCTGGCACTGCCTGTGCCCCGTTGAAGACAGGAAGTGGCACCACCTCTGCACTATGTTTTTGGCGTGCTTCTAGTGAGGTACCGCTTATCCCATAAGGGATAAGAGCGATGCCCACTCCCATGATTTTAGGGCTTGCCATTACAAGCCTAAAACACCATTAAAAATCAAAATTAAAGACATAAGATGAAAGAGTAGGGTCTAGGCTATTACCTGGAACTAATGGTGCTCGAATCCGACGGTGGAATGATATCAACAACTGAAAATCTGGCTAAGAAATTGCTCCAAATGCTCTCCACTATAGGTAAATAGTAAAATGTTTTGATTTTTCACTATTTACATGACTTTTATACACATTTTTGAGTTTGACATGCTATAGTTTTGTTTTAAAATTGTTTATTACTCAAAATGTATCAGTCATAATCCTTTAATGTCAGTTATTGGGGCATTTAACACTTGTTTTTGAGTTGTTGCAGGATAGAAAAATAGTAGCAGTAAAGTTTTGGGAGTTTGTTTTTGACTTTTTCGTACTACTATAAAACGAAAAAGTATTTGAGTATTTATTGCAACACTCTGGTCACGCTCTCGAAACTTAGTATCAAAGGTCCGAGTTTGTTTTTGATTCTTTTCAGGCTCGTAAAATATCTCATTGTGAAAAGAGACCTAATGGAGTCTTATTTAAACTCTTTTCGGGCTCCTTAAATATGAAAAGATTGTCGAGTGATCTTGTCTTCTTCACGCTCGTTAAAGCATGTGAAGAGTTGTCTCTCCAATAGTAGGTTATGTCTTTTTCGGTTCGGATAGACTATTTACGAAGAAGGAACACTCCAACCAATCATTACTGGAAGAGTTCTCTAAGGAATTGTTTTATACTTTTTCAGGCCTTAGGGACTAAATCGTACGAAAAAGGACCCTTTCGAGTTTTCTTCCGTGGTCATTTAGACTCTATAAACATGAACGATACCGAGTTTTCTTTCATTGGATTTGTTAAATTAAACATTGAGAGACCCACTTTTGGGAATGAACCCCTCCTCTCTCAGGTTCATAAAACATATGAGTTTGGACTTGTCTTCAGATGAGCTATACCGAGTGTTTGTTACCCTCTTTGAACACGTAAAACCAAAAAGAGGCACTCATCAATCATGATGAGGGAAATGGGAAGGGAATCATTTTTGCAAATAAATGGCAGTAGTTTGTTGTTACCTTTGAACATGGCACTTGTCTGCATATCATTTCAGTCAATTGGGTATTCATCTAATCTCCATGACAATCCACTTTCATGAGTCATGCCACTCCTTTGAGTCTTTCAAAAGAATGCATTGTCCACTATCGCATTGTGTGTTTGTCTAGTTTAGTCATGCTGCCAAGTCTTTTATCGTGCCGCCCGATGTTCAAAGGGAAGTTGAAGAATTTTTACTTCTGCAGTCAAAACAGTCTCTGTGTCAGTACTTTTGAGTTAGTCCTATGGTTACGACATTCACATCATTCCAGAACTATGTTCCAAGTTTCGTGTCGCTGATGTGGGACTCATCATGGCCCTCCTTCGATGAGACTATTCTCGTCGACATCAGCTCATCATCTGAGAAATAGTCTTAGAAACAAAAACTTAGTACCTTGAGATTTGTATGCCTTAATGATAAATTCTCTCGCTCTCGACATAGGCTCACATCATTGACCTTTGATCGATAGAATCGACTAGGTGTTTGACATTAGGACATCTATTCACACTCAGTATATTGTATTGGGGTACCTTGGGAATTATCGACATCAATGGTGATCTCCCTCGCACTTGTTGACGGTTCACATCATTGGCCGGTAATCAAGTGGTTTCTACCATGTTTGACTTCAGATCATTGTAATCACATGGATAGAATCATACTTTATGGAAGATGAGACGCAGACCCTGCGTATTTGTTTAGCGCTCCTTGCTTTCCCCAGGTTGCGATGGAGTTTTGTATGTCTAGCATGGATCCACATTTGTATGGTCATGGCTATGCTCAAATTTGCGTCAATATGACATAGATCTACGTTGTATTTCTGGTAGCTATGTCCAAGTTTGAGTCCTCTATCACATGGATCTATGCTGTATTCTAGTAGCCATGCTTGTTTATTCTTCCCATGGATCTGCCTTGTATTGGTCTGCAGCCATGAGTTGGTTACATGTGTCTATGCGTGAAAAATATTGATGTACTACAGATTCCTACTAGACGACATTCTCCGATCGAGCTGACATTTTCACCTCGAAGTGACAACTTGTTCTCTCAAACCTCTCGCTTATCATATCCCTCTAAGTCTCATGCTTTGGGGGGCATTCTGTTATACCCAAATCCTGTCACCATCATGTGATAAGACCCTTAACTCCCATGTTTACCCTTAATCCCAACACTTAGAGTGGAAACCTACTTTGTCTGTTAATTCTACATGAAAAAACTTAGCACTGTGCTTTTCTTGTGGCCCATGAGCAGTACCTTAATCTGCACCGCCTGTATCCCATTTCCCATAAGTGGTGCCACCACCTATGGTCTTTGGTCTGTAAGCATTTCTCATCTAAACCGCTCTATCATAAGAGAAGAAAGGCGGTACCCTAGGTAAAATGGGAAAAATAGAAGTTTCTCGAGGCTTCTAGAACTTGATCCTCGTGTCCTAACTTATCCCTATCATTGTGGGTTAGTTTGAGTTCAAGATCCCCCATGGTAGGATCTTGGAGCCACCTCACCCACAATTCTCTCAACTATTCCTATCCATTGAGCCTTATAAATACAAGCTCATGTCCATAGTTGAGGGGGAGAACTATAGAGGTATTGTTATCCTGTTGGATTGACCACTTAGCCCAAGTCATTAGAGAGCATAGAGAGAAAAGTTGGAGCTTATGGGGATGAAGTGGTTGTCTCATGGAGATGCTTGTCGACACTAAGGCAACGATTGTAAGCTTCTCCATACATCTTTAATGCAAAGCTGATTTCTGTCCCACATTACTGTTGTTTTTATTTCACATGTACATGTTGTTAGATTCCTTAGTCACTAACATGGATAAGTAGATTATTTTCTAGTAGCTTTTATGTGTTTGCATGTTTGATCTATTTGTAGGTACATAGGTTTATGTGTTTGCATGTTTGATCTATTTGTAGGTACATAGGTTCACTATCGAAGCAACATTCCAGGTGTCTACGAAATTTCGGGAGGGTCTTCGTCCTTTGTCGTTCACTCATTTGTTTTGGATCTGAACCATTCAGACTAGAGGAACAAATTCTGTCTGCAGAAGGTACAATATTCTTGATTACACACGATGCTGAGAACCATGGAAAGAATGATGGAAAGACTTGCTCTGGATGGTATACCCCAACACAGGGAAAATCAGGAGCAATAGAATAGGAACCTAAATTCCAGAAGGCCTCCAATTCCCCGAAATAGGTAGAGGGACCAGAGAAACCCTATTGATCCACCTATCAAGCCTCCCTTTCAGGAAAATTATGTGGAGCTAGCTGGAGAAGATCAGATAGAAGATGGAATCCATCAGTTGGATAGTGACCCACTCTTAACCTTTCTGACCAAAGAAGAACATGATAAGGATTTCCTTGAAATGGGATAGATGTCTACTAGAGAAACAAATGACTTCAAGAGGGGATACCAACTTGCTGTCATGGAGACACAGAGATAGATTGGTATAAGGAACATAGATGTTCCTGTAAAAAAAAGTAAAGAGGTAGCAAACAAAGCCTCTACAAGTAAGTCAAATAGCATCCCACCCCCCATTGACACGTCCACGGATGTAGAAGATCCCAAAGGGCAGGAGAAAAAGGAAGATCACCCAAGAGGGTCAGAGCAGGGGACAATATCCATCAATCTGGAGGCTGAAATCACAAAGATAAAATATCTATCCCTCTCACTGAGTTGTTAAAAAATTATGAATATCATTCTAAAGTTGCCAAATTGTTGAAGCCTCCTGGAGAAGTTTTTGAAATGTAAGACTCCCTAAATATCCAATATGAAAGCCCCACCTTCCTCTTTGGACCCCTCATAGAGGAGTTTGTTGATGAAGATACCCCCCCTTTCTATATCGGTCTAAACATCCACAATGCCATCTTACACAATACCATGTATGATTCAGGAGCCTCCCACAATTTGATGCCTAGAGTAGTCATGGAGGAACTGAGACTAGAAGTGATCAGACCCTACAAATATATTTTTTCTTTTGATTCCAACAAATTCAGGTGCCTAGGACTGACAAAATATCTAGTAGTCTCTTTAGCCCAAATACCTACCAAGAACATAGTCATGGATGTGGTTGTAGCTGACATCCCCCCAAAGTTTGGGATGTTGTTATCAAGATCTTGGGAAACCAAACTTAAAGTTACTTTTCAAATGGAAATATCCTATGCTACTATCCCTATTTTTGGAACGCAGAGAAGGATCTTTAGGGACCAAAGGATAGCCTACACGGTGATCAGTGCTGAAAGGCCAAAAAATCACCCCATCTATGCATTGGACACTGAGATGGGATTGTCCATTTTCTTTATAGAAGGAGACACAGACAGTTGTGGTTCCCAGAATCCTGCATTTGTACCCACTCAGGAGGAAATATATGGAGTATGGAAGGTAAGTTTTGATGGGTCAGCCTGCAGAGGATGGGTAGGAGCTGGAGTGTGGATGAGACCCCCAGGAGTGCGAGCTTTGAAGTATTATTACAAGATTGCTTTTGATTGTATGGACAATGAAGTAGAATACGAGGCTATGATATTAGAAATTCTAGTCTTGAAGGAGCTCCAAGTAAAGAGGGTGGTGTGGGTATTCTGAGCTAATCATCAAACAAATGACTGGTGAATATTAGGCCAGACATCCCCGGATAAGAATTTACCTAAATGCTGCCCAGGACCTCATTGAATGCTTTGAGGAATGCAGTTTCAGTCTGATCCCCAGAGTAAAAAATTGTGTGGTTGATTCCCTGGCCACTTCTGCAGTGGATTTCAAAGTCCCTATGCACCCTATTGGGAAATATGAAATTGAAGTGAGGCACAGATCCTCTATCCCCGATAATGTCAAAAGCTGGCAAGTTTTTGAAGATGATAAGCAGATCTAAAAGTTCCTCAACTCTCACTGGGGAGTTTGATGGATTGAGTATTGATGAAGAAAATGAGTTTCTGAAAAGGAATACCCTTACTCAAGAAATTTTGCAAAACCATACTGCCATTCCCAAGGAAATACCCTGAGAGGAGGACATTTCTCCCATTGAAGATACTGGTGCTGGTGAAGCTGAAGAATCTTGGGAAATAGAGATGCAGGGGTATGCGAACAACATATGTGGCAAAGAGATCTTGCAGCTGAAGGGAAATTCCATCCCCAAGGGCCTAGTTCCCCTAGAGAAACTTTTTGATCTTAATGATGTGGCTAAAGAACCTCAACTAGTCCCAAGCTGTGAGGATGTTGAAGATGTAAATATTGGAAGAGAAGATCAACCTAAGATCATAAAAATAGAAAGGACCCTCTCACCTGAAGCCAAGCAAAAGTACATCTCACTGTTGAAAGCGTATTCATATGTCTTTGCTTAGAGCTACAATGACCTGAAGGCTTATGATTAAAGCATAATCCAACATACCATACCACTCAATAAGGATGAGGTTCCTTTCAAACAAAAGCTAAGAAGGATGAATCCTAAAATGCTGCTATTGATAGAAAAGGAGATCAAGAAGTTATTTGAAGCCAAAATCATTGTGGCTCTCAGGTTCTCACGTTGGGTGGAAAATATCGTCCCTGTTAGGAAGAAGAATGGGGAAATAAGAATATGCATCGACTTTAGGAACTTGAACATAGTTTCTTTGAAGGACCATTACCCACTTCCAAAAATGGAAAATATCTTGCAGAGAGTAGTGGGTTCGCAAAGGATCTCCACCATATATGGCTTCTCGGGCTATAATCAAATTGTGGTGCACCCGAGGGATCAGGAGAAGAAAACCTTCACCACACCTTGGGGCACTTTCATGTATGCTAAAATTCCATTTGGGCTTATGAATGCAGGGAAGACCTTCCAACGAGCCATGGACATAGCTTTCAATGACGAGAAAGACAAAATTTTGGTCATCTATCTAGACGATGTCACCATTTTTTCCAAATCTGATGAAGAAAATGTTGCTCACCTTATGAGAATGTTTAGAAAATGTAGAAAGTTTGGCATCTCCCTGAATCTGAAGAAGTCCTTCTTTTCTATGAAAGAAGAGAAGCTACTAGGGCATATCATCTCTTAAGAGGGAATCATGATAGATACAAAGAGGGTTGAGGCAATCAACAAAATCGAGCCCCCTCGAAACAAGTTGGAGGTTCAGTCCTTTCTAGGAAGGGTAAATTTTCTGAGAATATTTCAATGCTGCCTTTTCCAAAATAGTGAAGTATATAAATGATATGTTGGGAAAAGATAAAGAAATCAAGTGGAATATTGAAGCTAAGAAAGACTTTAAAGACACAAAGAATGCCATATCTGAAGCTCTTGTACTTGAAAGCCCTGATTTTACTAAATACTTCCTCATATTTTCCTTTTCCTCAGAGCACATAGTGGTAGGAGTATTGCTACAGAAAAATCATGAGGGACATGAACAACCCATTGCTTTTTACAACAAGACTCTGAGAGATGCTCGCCTAAAGTATAATATCCTAGATAAGCAAGCTTATGCCCTAGTGCAGGATTTAAAGGATTTCAAGGTGTACATACTGCATTCCCATGTCATTGGTCATGGTCCCCACCAGCACTGTAAAGGATATTTTGACCCAACCAGATCCCGAGGGATGAAGGGAAAAGTGGATAACTATTTTGCTTGAGTATGACCTGGAAATCAATCCCACAAAATCAATCAAAGGCTAGGGACTAGCCAAGATTATGGCCCAATCCAACTGTGATGCTCTCATCCTGCACCTGATTACCGAATTGTCAGTAGAAGAGAAGAATCCTCACTGATAACTAGGTCTCCCAATAGGTGAGCAATTTTATCATCCCCTTGGTACACTGATATCATATTTGTGTTACAACATTTGCAGGACCCACAGGGTATGGACAAGATGAGGTCTAGATTTTTCAAGCAGAAAGCATCTAGGTTTTTCATCATGGAGGGAAAATTGTATTGGAAGGAGCCAGGTGGAGTGCTACTGAACTGTGTAGAGGAGCAGGAGGAAAAAAGACTCATTGAGGAGTTCCATGCTGGAGAATGTGGAGGCCATAATTATTGGAAAGCCACTGTAAACAAAATCACGAGGGTAGGGTTTTATTGGCCTACAATATTCTTTGATACACATAATAAAGTTGCTGTCTGTCACAAATGTCAGATCTTTGATGGGAGAAGGAAATTATTGCCATTTCCTTTAAAACCCATATAGGTTGAAGCCCCTTTCCAACAATGGGGACTATATTTCATTGGAGAAATAAATCCACATTCCTCAGGGAAGCGTAGGTGGATCCTTGTTGCTACTGACTACTTCACTAAATGGATAGACGCCATCCCCACAAGATGAGCTACTGAGACATGGATCATGCAATTTCTAGAAGAGCATATACCGTTAAGATTTGGGGTTCCCAAAAAGTCCTGCTTTCAAGTATAAGAAGATGGTGGAGTTTTGTTCTAGGTATTATATACAGTTGGGTCACTCTACCACCTACTATCCACAAGGAAATGGATTGGTAGAATAATCAAATAAGAGCCTCATGAGAATCATTAAGAAGCTGTTGCAGGAGGACAAGAAGGATTGACACACGAAGCTGATTCATGCTTTTTGGGATGACATGATCAACATAAAGAAATCCATTGGAACCTCACCTTTCCAGCTGGTCTATGGTTCAGAGGTAATCTTCCCTAGCTCCTTAAGTCTGTCAGTGGTGAAACTATTGTAGGAAGAGGAAATATATACACATCCAACCCAGAGGAGGATATATCAGTTGATTGAACTAAAACAACAAAGGGAGCAGTTATTTGACAGAACGTAGAGGTTTTAGGAAAAAATGAAAGAAATCTTTGACAGAAAGACCAATCCTGATGAATTCCAATTGGGGGATGTAGTTTTTCTTTGGGATGCACCACATGAGGACAAGGGGAAGCACGGTAAGTTTGATCACCTGTGGAAGGGTCCATATAAAATTGCTAACTTCAGAGGAAATAATGCCTATGTATTGGATGAGATGGAGAGTGGCCTAGTATTTGGAGCTCCTATGAATGGGAGTCTCCTCAAACATTAAAGTAAGTTCAGTTTTATACCATTGTATATACCATTTTATATTAACATTGCATGTGTGGATAGCTCTTTGACTGGCTTAAAGCCTGAGGTGAAGGTTGTAAGGGCCCCAAGAGAAGCTGTCATTGGTTCTTTCTTTCTTATATATATATATATATATATAGATTTGGAGTACAAGCACCAGAGAAAATATTGAAGGTTCAAACTCGGAGCAGGCCCAATGGATAAGAAACGTGGTCTACGTGGTTCTTTGCTACCTCACAGGGAGGATAGAATCCCCACGTTGGAGCCACTGTTAGCGCTTGTGCTAAATTTTGAAGTTTTCTACCTGAGGCATCTCCACCGATCCCCTTTCAAAGGTTTAGACCAGTGAAAAATGAGGGGTAGGGTAAATTTTTTTTAGATATTATGACCTAGAGGTATGCAGGAAGAGGTTGGAAGTGGCTTGAAAGGATTATTCCTAAGCCTGAATGTTAAAATAGTAAGAAATCCTTTGGCGTGACCTGAAAATGTGCCTGAGTATGAACAATCTGATCAAGGATAGGCCTTGGCAGGAACAAACGATGGAGATTCAACCCTCAAAAGAGGTCGAAGGGCCAAAAATCATTTTCACCCAAGGAAAATTTGGAGCGAAAGTCCAGAAGAGGTAAAAATTTGGTTATGAAAGATGGAATTCCGACTTCTACCTTCCACGAGCTGTGATCCAATATGCAATGACAATTCTGTCTAGGATCAAAAGTCTGAAAAAGAACAGAGGGGTGGAAATCGAAAGTTGAGAAACTTAAAGGATTTTTCCATAAAAATTTGAAGTTTCGATTTCCGCGATCTGCCAGATCCAATGGTCTAGAAAACTCCCGCCCATATCAACGGTGCGGAAAGGAGCAGAAGGGAGGAAATCAAAAATAAAAAATACTATGAATTTGATCCTAAAAAGTTGATTTTCCACCTTCCGTGATCCACCAGATCCAACGGCCCAGGATGATTCCACCCAGATCAACGGGGCAGAAGGGAGGAAATCAAAAATTGAAAAATACTAAGTGGTTCTTTGTGAAAAGTTGAAGTTCTGGGTTCCGCTTTTTGCCAGATCAACGACTGAGGATGAATCTGGTGGAGATCGACGGTGTGAAATAATTAAAGGGAGGAAAGGATGATGTAGAGGTAGAAAGACCAAATTGAACTACAAAAAAATATCATCCCATTTTGCCTTCCATAAATCCCAGATCGACGGCCCAGAGTGAATCTTGAGGTAGGATCGACGATTCAGAAGCAATTTCATTGGTAAATATGTGGGAATGAAGGAAACCATTGCAGAGCAATGAAGGATGAGCTGAGCCATAATTTTCATCGAGTAGGCGCGGTTTCTAGGTGTTACATTTTCCATTTTTGTCCATCGTGCACATCCCATCATGATTGCCTATTTTGATTTTTTGATCATGGTGAATTCGCCAAATCAGAATTTGTTGTGATTTCATGCGTCCAGGTTTGATCCCTATTCTCTTTATTTGGATCTGTTTCTAGGTTGGTCTTGGGAGCCTACTTACACTATAGATAGTCCATTGAAAGAGCAAGAAAAGGTTGATTGTGGTTGAAATATTTCATTTAGAAGCCTCAACGTTTGGGTTTTGGTAGCTCTGTCATTTTCTTGGAAGCTTTAATGAAAAGTATGCTTTGAGTTTTTTGAGATTCATCACGGTGTCCATTGTTTAGTCTGTTTATCCTATGTAAATTTCATTTCCATGTGTGTGTATCTTCCACTAATGCATTTCTAGTTGTATGTGAGGAATTCGCCCTTTGTCAAGTGCTCTTTGCATCAGATTATGCATTTTTTTTTATGTGTTTCTGTTAAAAGTTTTGGAATTCATCTTATATGCTCCATTGTAGTTACTAGCCTCTGCTGTTTATTCTGATAAAGGTGTGTTCAGAATATTCATCCCCAGATAGGTGCCTCCTATTACATTGAGCTTCTTATTTCCCCCTGCCACCTCTTTAAAGATATTTTGCTGAACATTGGTGCCTAATTTACCTCAGATTATGAAGGTTATTGTTGTTTATTATTTGTTGTAAGCCCTTGAACATTTCAGGTCTTGACTCCATTTTCCCAATGGCATTTCTTGTCTATCTGTTTCACCATTTTAAACCCGCAAATACCCTGTTACCATTAGAAATCTAGCCATTCTGCAAGCTGCTTAAAGCCATATGCATATGTGAATTTGTTTTTGTGACAAAGACCTGTGACTTCCTACGACAACCATAGGAAAATTACAAGGTGATAACATATGCACCACCTTGCTTACATTTTGAACTAATATTAATCTGAAGATTGGCTAATAGACTATGCATTTTTCCATACAAAGCTTCCATTTTACCTCTTGATATGAAATTTGGACTTTTGTCCACATACATTTAAATCTTACACAAAATTGTTCAAACTGACTTGATAATGTGCAATTACTCTAACATAAGATTAACCTTTTTTCTATGATTTCTTGTAGTTGAATTTGGGTGATTACAAGGTTCTTTTGGAGCTTCAAATATTGTTTTTTTTTTGTAAGTAAAATATTTTATTTATATAAAAATAGTAGATTACATCATGACCCATAGGATAATTCCTAGAAATAACACCATTACCCAGCTCACTGGCCAAAATACCGCAAGACATATTGTTTCATAGCATACTTTCAACATTGTTAAAATTTCATATGCTTAGCTAAAACATTAGTATTTCATTTCATTTTCATAATAAAAGCATATAAACAGGATCACTGAAAGAAACAATATCACAAGAACAACACAAATTTATCCTACGAAAACCCTAAAGGGAAAGACCCAACAAAAGCTTCCTCAATATAGATGCCCCAAAAGATAAAAGATAAAACCAACAAGGAGATCAAAGCTCGATCCTCCTCCTTCTTTGGCTACTTCTCTCTTCTCCACTAATGCGCTACACAAGTGAGTGTGTGTGTTCCAAATAAGGAGTGCCACACCTCTATTTACATTCATCCATTCACTTTAATAATTAAATCCAACATATAGGCTCGAGTTACACATGTAGGCTCAAGTAACCACACTGGGGTGCTAATGACCCACCTTTACAATTAGAGGGTACTACCTCATGACTCTTATTAGTTCTTCTGATTAGAGGCATCGGGGTACAAAGTAATGCAAGTGGTTCTTTTGGTAGGACCATCGAGGACCAAAAAAAATACATATAGAATATTATTCGAAGTTACAATATTTCAACACTCCCCCTTAACGAGAAGGGTATTCTACAACAACATCAACAACAACAATAGTAGGAGAGAGATAGAGGACATCATCAACATCATCAGGGTAACACATCTATAAATCATTGGAAGCTTTTCAACATCATATAGTATTCATCTTCAATCTTCAACGACAACAACTCTTTGACCTTTCGATCAGAATCAACATCTTTAGTACTTTGACCTTTTGATCAGAAACAACATCTTCAGCACTTTGGCCTTTCGATCAGCAACAAATTCAGCACTTTGACCTTTCGATCAGCAACAACATCTTCAGCACTTTGACCTTTCGATCAACAACAACATGTTCGATCATCATCATCATCACACTTTGATCTTTCGATCAGAAACATCATCATCATCACACTCTGATCTTTCGATCAGAAACATCATCATCAAAACATCATCATCATCACACTCCGATCTTTCGATCAGAAACATCATCATCATCAGCAACAACTTGCAAACCACAGTACAAAGACAAAGAAGTCTTTGGATCTCTTTTGGACTTAAAGTCTAGGGATGATGCAATCCTACCACATTCTCGACAACCGAATTTACCGGATTGATTATGGGATAATCAGTCCCTATCACTTTAGGACTAAGTCCAAGGATGATGCAATCTTGCCACCTTATCGATGACCGAAGTTCACTAGATCCATTCTAAACAGAAGTTCAAGGATGAGACAATCCTGCCACCTTCTCGATGATCGAAGTTCACCGGATCTGTTCTGAACCGAAGTTCAAGGATGATACAATCCTGCCACCTTCTCGATGACCAAAGTTCACTGGATTTGTTTTAAACCAATGTTCAAGGATGATATAATCCTACCACCTTCTTGATGACCAAAGTTCATTGGATCCATTCTGAACCGAAGTTCAAGGATGATAAAATCCTGCCACATTCTTGATTACCGAAGTTCATAGGATCCATTCTAAACAGAAGTTCAAGGATGATACAATCTTGCCACATTCTCGATGACCGAAGTTCACCGGATCCATTCTGAACCGAATTTCAAGGATGATACAATCCTGCCACATTCTCGATGACCGAGGTCACCGGATCACTTCTGGACATATGTCCCTGGATGATAAAATCCCTCTTCATTCTCAAGGACTGAGGTCCCTGGATCTCTTTAGGGTAAGTGCCCAGGGATTATACAATCCCACTGCAACATCACTACTCCCCCTTTTGGGGAAGTTCTTTCTGAACCACACCAAGCTTGTCTCGAAAGTGTTCGAACTTTACTTGGGACAGAGGCTTTGTCAACACATCAGCAACTTGTTCATCAGTACTCACATACTAGAGCTTTATGGATCCTTTCTGCATCATATCTCGAATGTAGAAATACCTGATTTCTATGTGCTTTGATCTGTCGTGGAACACAGGGTTCTCTGTCATCTTTATACAACTTTGGTTGTCACATAGAATCATGGTAGTGTCCAACTCTAGGTTGAATAATCCTGACATTAGCTTTCGAAGCTATATGGCTTCACAACTAGCAGAGCGAGCTGCTATATATTCTGCTTCGGCTGTGCTTAGAGCAACACTAGATTGCTTTCTGCTAAATCATGAAATCATAGCAAATCCCAGACTATAACATCCACCTGATGTGCTTTTTCTCTCTGAGATACTTCCGGCCCAATCTGCATCCATATATCCATACAATCTATACTCATGGCTATTATCATAGTATAGAACAAAGTCTATAGTCCCTTTCAAATATCTCATCACATGTTTTGCATCTACCAAGTGAACCCGTCTAGGTTGAACTAGATATTGACTTAAGGTGTTCACAACAAAACAAATGTCTGGTCTGGTATTTGTTAGGTACATCAATGACCTCATGATCTGTCTGTAATGAGTCACATCCACTAACTTTTATGAGTCATCAGTTAACAACTTTAGGTTGGAATCCATGGGTGTGGCCAAGGCTTTGCATTCCAACATATTGAATCTTTTCAATATCTCTACTACATACTTTCCCTGGTTGAGAAAGATTCCTTCTGAACTTTGCCATACTTCCAGACCTAGGAAATAATGCATTAACCCAAGGTCTTTCATCTCAAATTCTTCTGCTAGTTTCTTCTTCCTTTCCATAATTTTTTTCTCATTCCCTGTCAAGAATAAGTCATCCACATATGGTAGTAGGATGACAGGTTCATCTTCTACAACCTTGAGGTAAAGGTTAGGATCATATTTACTCTTGGTAAAGCCCATGCTCAACAGGAAACTATCTATCCTCTCATACCAAGCTCGAGGAGCTTGTTTAAGACCATACACGGCCTTCTTCAACTTGCATACGTGAGTATGTCTATCTTCAAATTCAAATCCTTGTGGCTGTTCTATGTATACTTCTTCTTCAATCACACCATTCAGAAAAGCTATTTTCACATCCATCTGGTGTAAGTCCCACTTCATCATGGATGCAAGTGCCATGATAGTTCTAATTGAAGTATACCAGGCTACTGGGGCAAATGTATCTTCATAATCAATTCCCTCTTTCTGAGAGAAACCTATGGCCACAAATCTTGCTTTATACTTCTCGATACTTCCGTTAGCTGCATGCTTTATTTTGTATATCCATTTGGAGGATACTATACGTTCTCCTTCTGGTTTGGGAACTATATCCCATACATCATTCTTCATTATTGACTGGTATTCTTTAGTCATTGCTTCTACCCATTCTTTCTTTTGTACCGCTTCTTCATAGTTTGTAGGTTCCTGATCTACAAGATCACACATCAAGGCTACATAGTTGGAGAAAGTCTTAGGTTTCTTTCTTTCCCTTGTGGAGCCTTCAGGAGCTCCATATCTTTCTGCCTCTCATATAATTTCTCTTATCCATGCATGATTTCTCTTTCTTGATATCTCCATCATGGGAGGTTCTTGTGATTCTGCTATGTCATGTTCTTCAGGAGCTTCATCTTCAGGGAGACATGTAGTTTCTTTATTTCTGGGAGGTGTCTCTTCTTCATACACATCTTCATGTTGGCATTTCTTGGATCTCTTAAGGGCTTCCTCTTCATCGAATGTCACATCTCGACTGATTTCCATGTGATGGAATCCAAGAATGTAGATTCTGAATGCTTTGGATACTTCACAATATCCAACAAATATCCCCTTCTTTCTGGAAGGGTCTAGCTTGGTTCTTTTCTCTTTTGGTATATGAATATATACTGGACGACCAAATATCTTGAGGTGACTTACCTCAGGCTTCTTTCCTGTGAACATCTCTTCTGGAGTCTTGAACCCAAGAGCACTGTGAGATATTCTATTCTGTACATACACAACAGTTCTTGCCGCTTTTGCCCATAGATGCATTGGAAGATCTTGATCAGATATCATTGTCTTCACTACCTCCATGATGGTTCTGTTCTTTCTTTCTACAACCCCATTTTGTTGAGGATTGTAGGGAGTAGTTAGTTCCCTCTTGATTCCGGCATCTTTGCAAAAATATTCAAACTCTTTTGAGGTATACTCTCCGCCATTGTCTGGTTGGAGTGTCTTTATTTTCTGGTCTAAAATATTCTCTATCAAGGCTTTGAACTCCTTGGATTTTTCAAACACTTCACTCTTTGCTTTCAAGAAGTATATCCAAGTATTTATTGAAAAGTCATCAATAAATGTGATATAATATTCAAAGCCACTTAAGGATGTAGAAGACATTGGACCAAATACATCTGAATGAATCAATTCCAATGTACCTTTTGTATTTGTTTCACTTCTCGGAAATGGACTCTTGATGTTCTTTCCCTTCGCACATTTTTTGCAGATGCCTTCATGCTTGATCTTCATGTCTGGTAATCCCATCACTACTTTGTTCATATGAGGTAGAGCCTTGTAATTAAAGTGGGAAATCATTCTATGCCATAGTTCACTAGGTTCAGTGGACTCATGTACAGGGGCTATTTCTGAGTGCCCCTTGAGTTTATACAGGCCTCCTTCTTCTTCACCAATAATGATTGCATCTTCGATATTATTTCCTTTGGGCCACATGAGTACTTGGCCATCTATGAAAGAAACTTTGAATCCTTTCTTATCTAAATCTGAGAAGTAAAGTAAATTCTTCTTTAGACCAGGTACATATAATACATCTTTCATCTTTAGGGGATTACCTGAATCAAGCTTGTAACTTGCTTCACCAACTCCTTTGATCGGATATTGATAGTCATATCCTAGGGATAATTTCTGATGAGAGCTCTTTTCTTCAAGTTTGGACAGAGTTTTCTTTTGTCCTGTCATGTGCTTTGAAGCACCACTATCAATAAGACAAGTGTCTTCTCCAGGAGTTATAGATCTAGAGAGTGCAGAGAATAACACATACTCTTCTGCATCTTCTTCTCTTGCTTGTTTTCTTCGAGGTCCTTCTTCTTCTTCTTCTTTTTCATCTTCATCTTCTGCTAGATGAGCATGATGTCTTTTGTTGTTGTTGATATTCTTCCTATATTCTTTCCTCTTTATAGGACAATTTTGGGCAATGTGTCCTGTCTTATTACAATGAAAACATTCAAAATCAGAATAGTCTCTAATGGGAGGATTTTCTCTTACCCTTTGGATTCTTCTGGGAGGTTGAGACTCCTTGAAATTTCTTCTATTGAAAATAGATTGGCCTGTTCTTCTTTTGGTGTGAGTGGCTAGGGATCGATCATCTTCTTTTAGTAAGGCTTCTCTATTTGCCACTCTAGTCTCCTCTTGAATGTAGTCTTCCCATACAACATCAAACTTCATGCTTTCTTTTCTGGCACACATCATATGAATGAAGGACTCCCAGGGTCTAGTGAGACCATTGAGAATAGTCATAACCATTTTAGCTTCATCAAGATTATCTCCAATAGCTTCTAGTTTCTCTTTGATCTGAGCAACCCTTGTGAAGTAGTCTTGGATGGATTCTCCATGATTCATCTTGGTGCTCTTCAGTTGAGCTCTTAGATTCATCTTTCTGTTAATGTTCCTTCCCTCATACATTCTATATAGGGCATCAAACATTTATTTTGGAGTCTTCTTGGATGACACTTGAGGAATCAAGTGATCCTTGATGGAGTCAGCAATAATCCTTTGTGCCCTAATCATATCCTTTATGTGCTTCTCCTTGGCTTTAGCTTCTTCAGGTTCTGCAACTTCTTATTTGACATACTTATCAAGATCATTCTCTTGGAGAATGAGACCAATCCTGTATTTCCATGCTCGTAAATTCTCTATGCCTTCTAGCTTGTCCTCAAGCTTAGTGCTTGGGGCCATCTTGTCAAAAAATCACAAAAAATGAAATTTTGCGGAATGAGAAACTGACCTTACCAGAAGATACGCTTGAATGAGGTGATTTGACTGGTGTGCTTAGATTCTAGAGATTTCAACTCTTCACCTTTCAAATCAGACTTGCAAGATTTAGCTTATCCAGCTTTCTGGTGCAACTATCAAACTAGGGTTTTACTTTCCCGGAGACTCACACACCCAAAAACTTTGATTCCAGGCTCAAAAGATGCGCTCTGGGAGGGCATAACTTTCTATGCAAGCAGTTTTCTGAAACTCAAAAATTTTCCTGAAACCCTAATTTATTCCAGGGAGAGAGAGAGGGCTATTTCATCTTATGAAAGCTATCCTATTAAGGCTAGCTCTGATACCATGTTAAAATTTCATATGCTTATCTAAAACATTAGTATTTCATTTCATTTTCATAACAAAAGAATATAAACAGGATCTCTGAAAGAAACAATATCACAAGAATAACATAGATTTATCTTGGGAAAACCCTAAAGGGAAAAACCCAACAAAAGCTTCCTCAATATAGATGCCCCAAAATATAAAAGATAAAACCAACAAGGAGATCAAAGCTTGATCCTCCTCCTTCTCCAACTACTTCTCTCTTCTCCACTAATGCGCTACACAAGTGAGTGTGTGTGTTCCAAATGAGGAGCACCACACCTCTATTTATATTCATCCGTTCACTTTAATAATTAAATCCGACATGTAGGCTCGAGTAGGCTCGAGTTACACATGTAGGCTCAAGTAACCACACTGGGGTGGTAATGACCCACCTTTACAATTAGAGGGGACTACCTCATGACTCTTATTAGTTCTTTCGATTAGAAGCATCGGGGTACAAAGTAATACAAGTGATTCTCCAGGTAGGACCATCGAGGACCAAAAAAAGATACATATAGAATATTCTTTGAAGTTACAATATTTCAACAAACATCACATCACTTCGGCAAAAAATTACAGATGAAACTTTATCCCACCCTACCAAACAGAAAAAACATCTACCTAAACAAACCAAACAACTACCTTCCATCATTTACGCCCCCCCATTTCAAATGGACAAATACTATTCTTAACAATAACATAGAGACCAAGAGCGGTTGGATCTAGAGCACACCAGAAACTGCCTATAACAAAATATAGGGAGTGTCGGGAATGCAACCCTAGAGGTTGCTACCCACTGTATTCTACTAATTCGACTGAGGAGGCTGCTCCCGATGAATCTACATTCCGAGCCCCTACATGATGACATCCATATTCTGGTTCAACACCTTAGATTCCTCCTTAATATCCATCTGCCACTACCCATGCTATCCCTCATCATCTCCCATATCTTTCTTCTCCCACATAATTCATCCCATTAGGTTTTTCATAACCCAAAAAAAGTGCCACAGTTTTCTTGTAGAGACTGAGTCTTCCCACATTATGGCCTAGGTCCAAGATCCAATTGTCAACTTTGCGGCACTCCTCATGCATGGTATCCCTGTCCAGCTCCACCCATAAATCCTTCTCAACGGCGTTGATCCTTTGTTGAATGTTATCGAGTAAGATGAGTTCAAACATTCGAGCTTCCCATATGGATTTCTTCTGGGCTTGTGTCATTCAATTGCTCTCATCCTCTGACCCCAACTCCCATTTTCTCTTGTCTCTTCTCATTTCCCTATTATTTGTTGTGCTCTTCTTCTGGTTGATATCCATTGGTCTGATCACCAACGTTCCTTTGCTTACAATGATGGTTAAGTGCACATACCAACGGGTTTTATTGTTACGTATCTTTTTTCCACCCTTCCCATCTCTAAATAACATCTTTCCATGTTGGGCCATGATTATACTCATCCAAGCTATAATGGCCAACTCATGTGCCATGGTACTGTGTATATATATCCCATGCATTTTCTTTGATCTTCCACCCCCTTCATTAATATTTATGCATTCGAACTTTGATTGAAAAGACCGAGAATTGATCATGAAGCTACGCATATTTGTGTCCATCTACCCTTCGCATGATCTCACCCTAGGATGACCTGCTCAAACTTCTGAGTCATTGTTGTTTTTGGGCCATCCCATTTTCCTTCCCTCTTTATTCCATGAGTCCCCATTATATCTTGGTTTGTGAGATCACGATAACTGTCTCTGGACATCACATCTATCACCTCCATCCATTCTTGAGCTTTAATTGTTCTTTGGGTCTCTGTCTCGAGGTTCGCAAGTATGTACCCCACCTTGTTGTCCTTCCTCTTGATGTGGTTAAAGGTGATTGCTAACCTGGGGTCGAAAATTTCCTCTAGCCGCTCCAACATTCCTTCCAACCTCCACGAATTTTCCACCTTTCAACTAGGGGTGCCATGAAGGATCCTTATTGCCATCTGTATAACCACTTGGGAGTATTCTTCTACTATTAGTGGGTTCCATTGATTCTCTTTATCCATATTGATACCCTGCAGGAGGCCTTCAACTTCTGCCATATTGTTGGTCTCTTTTTTGATGAAACCAAACTTAAAGCCCTACATTCTTCCCGATTAGTTTCTGACAATACATCCATATCTCGCAGGGCCTAGATTACCTTTCAAAGCTCTATCAAAATTGAGCTTGAAAAACCTCATGAAGTGGGGGGGAGGGAGGGGGGAATCTAGGTATCTTCACTTGCACCAGTCCTAGCCTTTCTGTTTGGTGTGCCAAAATATTGTAGGGGTCCTAAGATTCTCCAATCCCTCATGATGATAGACTCTGAGTCAATAAATTCTGAGTTAGATTTGTTCCAAGCTTGCATTCTCATTGTCTCTATCATCTTGTTCTTAATGGAAATCCAAACCCCTTCGGAGTTCATGGATTTAGCTTGAAAAATACTGGAGTTACTATCCTTCTAGATCTCCCAAAGAACGAAATGTGGGAAAATATCCCACACACGGTTAATTATCGGATTGCCTAAGGGGTTGATTGACCATTCAGAGAGTGTCTGTTCAAGACATTTCTTAACTTGGTATGATATTCTGAACATAATTTACCCATGGTCCCATATATTGGCCACGGACGAGTACTCATCTAGGAGATGGCCCATTTTTTCCTCTTCCTTCTCACACAGGATACATCGGTAAGTTCCCCGCGTCCCTTGGTTTTTGAGATGATCACCTATTAAAATGAATTTTCTCATTACAAGTGAGTTAAAAATAGAGACTTTAGTGAATAAAGTATGGGCAAAATATGACGGTAAAGGAAAAATCCTTAAATCAAATATATTCACACAAATAGTACCATTATATAGTACAAAGAATAATGCCACCTCAATGAGAGATTTGCTCTAGATTCTAACACCTTGCATGGTGACTAGGCTAGGCAATCTTATCCAAAATCCCTTAGTCATCATTTAGGATAAATCACTAATATCCTAAATAATAATTACAATAATGGTGACATTTAAACTATGTGATTGCTAATGTAAGCCATAAGGCTAACATTCCCCCTCTCAATAACAAGTATATGTATCTGTATCAACTAAGTAATAAACACTAATGGAAAAGTTGATATGATGGATCTTTCAGAAGCCTTCCTTTGTGCTTCAATGAAAAATCTTCATGTAAAACCATCAATCTGAATGGTTCATCTGAAATGAGCTGAAATTCTGGAGTGAACAGCTTCCATGTCTGAACAATCCCTATATGCTTGACAATTTCATCATTTTCCAAGTGATTTAGCTAGAAGAGGCTGGCGTCTCTGCTAATTGGTCTCAATGTATCATGATTCTACCATCCATAGACTGTTGTTTCCATTAGTCTGCCATCTACAGACTATTTTGAGTTTGCCATCTGTAAACTATAGTTCTTCATTTGCAATTTTGGAGTTTGCCACCTGCAAACTATTGTTTCCTTTTGAAATTTGGAGTCTGCCATATACAGACTATTTTTGTTTCCCATATTGATATTAGGAGTCTACCATCTACAGACTGTTGTTGTTGAAACTTAAAGTCTAACAACCATCATCAATATTCCCCCCTTTGTCAGCTGAAAGGTGAGAATATATGGGTTTTCATGTGGTTTAACCTTAACTAGTTTATCATTGTATTTTGTAAATGTACCCCCCTTTTAAGATGCAAGAGAGTACCATTTATATTTATACTCAAAGTGGGCATGTGAAAACATCACATGTTATCTCATCCTGTGAGGGTCATGCTCAAAAGCTATGCCATAAGGGGACCACTAGAGTTATATTCTATGAGGTTCTACAAGATGAGCCTTTACTCAAGATTGAATTCTTCAGTAAGACTTATGCAACTTCATGGTTGTCAATGTCCATTCCCAAAGATTGATCCACCCATAGTGAATTTTTAACCTTGCGGGTTTGTTTCCCTTGGAACATTTTTCTGATGAATGATTCTTCTTGCCACAATGTTGACAAGGATGGAGATCAAAACAAATTGTCTCCAAACGACCACCTCGATGACAATGTTGGCATTCAACAATTTTTTCCATGTGATTTTCATCAGCTTGTTGATTAGCTTCTTCATGGAATTTTTGATTGGATTCTTCATTTATGAATCTTGCACTCACAAATTGAATTGGTTTGGAGTAGTCTGGAATATGAAAAGTCACATCCTTTTCATATCCAAGTCCTTTTCTTTGTCTGTTGTATCTAATTTCTTCCCAAGGTTTGATGATGGGCTCGGAAAGATCATTTCGAAGCTGTTGCTTTGACATCAGTTGATTTTCTGCATATTGTTGAATCTTTGAAATTTTTTCTTCATTAAACTCAAAAGAAAACGCATGAACTGTAGGTTCATATTTATCTTCATTTTTCTCTAAAGTAGACTCACTGAATTGATTCTTCGCCGAATGTTGATTATAGTCATCATCTTCATAATCAAATAGAGGGTTATGATGAAGAAGGACTTGTTCAAATTGCTTCATTGATTCCTGATTTTTGAGATTGCGTATTTCATCATTGAGTAGTTGTGATTATGCTTGAAGAAGTTGAACTTTTTCTTGCGACACTTGCAAACAAGTTACCACTGATTGAGGAGTTTATTTGTTGAGAGTGATTGTATTATTTGCAGTAGTGATTATTAGAGTGTTCAGTAACTCTAACAATTCAAGACTTCGCTCCATTTTAAAAACACTTGAACTTCTCACTCACTTGAACTTGCTTGTTTTTATGCTCTCTTGAATTTATTTCACACTCACTTGATTATATGCCAATTTTAGGGTCTCGTGCAAAACAGATCATGCACCCCAAAATATGTTTTTACAATGATTGATGGACACAAAGAATGAAGGGTGTCGGGTACAACCGATCATGCACCTCAAAAAGATGATTTGACTCAATGAAGAGTTTTCTTGCAACAATATTTAAAGATTTCAAGAGTGTGGGTTTCAACCGAAAATGCACTCAATTACAAATTCAAGTATTCTTGATTTCAAAATGACAAGTAAACTTACAAAAGGACTATTTGTAAGTCACACTTGATTGTGATTTTAAAGTTGAATTTGATTTTCAAATTTGAATTTGGTGTTGGTGTTGACTCCTTGAAAGAATTCCTCCTTTCATCATGAGCTTGAATCATCCACTAATTGCATTGATTCTCTTTAATTTTTGGATGAAAGTGATATGATTAAGAACTTGAATGCTTGAGTGTCAATTGCTTGGTTGTGTGTGCTTGCATGCAATTTGATTGCTTGCAAAAAATCATCATCAAGCATGTAAAAAATTAGTGTCATACATGACACAATCAATCATCATCATATACTTACTCAAAGTGTATCATAGACATCCAAAAATGTCGTTGATCCCCCTATTCAATTTAGGGACAGATCAAGAACATATTCACCAACAAAAAAATATTTCCTTTTTTTATTAAAAAATTTCAAACTTGTCTTTATAAAAAGAAAATTTTTCCTTCTAGCACCATCTCCTTGCATACAAAGCAATAATCCAAAATATTCTTGGAGGTCATCTCCAATACAAATTTAACTTTTTATGGCTTTCAAATTTCCCTTATAACTCCTGAAAGGAAAAATGATGTTTCACCTTTTTTAACAAATGTTTTTTTTTTTACAAAATAATAAAGCTTTCCATGGAGACCGAGGCCAAGAAGCGCAGGAAAATTTCACTTCCTTCATAGATTTACTTCATTCACTTAATTCTAATTTCATTTCATTCAAAAATTTCAGTTCATGTGGCTTTACCAAATTTTCATGTTGGGAGTCTCTACACAATTCAGCAATGAATTCTCCTCTTCACCACATGGGATCCTTCATTGCATGTTCATCAACACACTACAGAATGCAGGATTCACAATCACCACTCCTTACCAATAGCATACATAGTAGCTCTCCTTCTTAAAGTGAATCACAAATAACAAATAGCAGAGTGTGATCTCAATCAAATGATGAAGATTCAGATCAGATCAGATTGATTTAATCCAGATCAATGGATTTTGGTAGATCGCTGCAAATACATCAAGATATCAAAAAACAAAGATCGAATTGGCAGATGAATAGTACACAGATCAGAATTTGGAAATCGCTAATGAATTGGCAGATCACGATTTCATATGCAAAATTGGTAGACGGCTAATGAATTTGATCAGAGATTGTTATTGAATGCTTCTAGATCGCTGGTTGGTGAGGATTTAAATCGATCAAGATGCCATATCGATGGAGATGTCTCATGCCGGAGGAGACCACTCACTGGAAGTTTGATTGATCGCTAGAGATCACTGCACATATGTAGATCACTGGCTATGTAGATCTGAATCGTCCTCTTGGGATTTAAATTGAACTCTGCTAGATCATTGTTGAACGCTGCTAAATCGCAGGTCAGATCTCAGAATGGAGATCACTTGTTTCGATGATGATTTGAATCCTCCACTATCTGCCAAACATCCTGCTTAATGATATCCTTAAAATGGTGGAATAAATTTACAGTGAAACCATCCGGGTCTAGGGCCTCTCCTTCCGCCATTTGGAGTAGAGACTATTTGATTTCAAGGAGAGTGATCAACTTCATCAACATTTCATTATGCTCCTATGTAACTAGAGAAGGGATGTATTGGGTTATTTGTTCGATGTCTCTGCTCCTGTCCTATCTTAGCTCAGTCATTATCTCTTGGAAGTGGTTGTTTAGGGAAACTTCAATTTCTTCCCTCGTTTCAACCCTTTCACCATTGGAATTTTTAATCAAGAGTATTTTTTTATGCGATGTATATTGGATGACTGATCTTTGAAATAAATTCATGTTTCTTTCCCCCTCTTTAATCCAAATTATTCCTGATTTCTGGCGCCAAAGGATTTCCTCCTGATGCTCCCTCTCTATTATTCTTATGCATAGTCTAGCTTCTTATTCCTGCAGTTCAACGAAATATCCTAAATTTATCCCTGTGGTCTGTATCTCATCTATCCTGGCTTCAAGGAATCTTTTGTCTACTGATATGTTCCCGAACTCCTCCCCATTCCATTTCTTGATCTTCTCTTTTAACATTTTGAGTTTTTGTTGAAACTTGTACATGATCTGGCCTTCTCCTTCACTTAATTATTCCCACCATTGTTTGACCTTTTCTGGGAAATCCATATCTCCTATCCCAAATTGTTCAAATGTTTTTTTAAACCTTGAGCCCAGACCACTCCACCATAATTCATTTGGCTAATTATCTGACCCCACAATCGAGAGAATCGATGAATGGATTTCACTACCATATTCCATAATTAACTCTAAAACTAGGAAACGGTCTAGATGGGATGTTATATGTCTGTTTCCCTTCGTTTTTTGTTCCAGGTGAAATTCCCCTATCCCGAGGTAATATCCAAAAGTTTTCTAGATCTTCAATGGTATCTTTGAAGACCTCACACTCCTCCAACCTTTGTCTCCCTCCTTTCTTTTCATCCAATGAGGTTATGATATTGAATTCTACCCCTAGGATCCAGTGCCTCCCTTTTGTCCATTCATGGATTCTTTTGAGGGTGTTAATGAATATCAATTTCTCCTAGGGGTTATGAGGCCCATAAACATTGGTAAGCACTCTAGAAACTGAGAATCCTATGACATTAAACTCTGCAGATAAAAAATAGTGGTTCCCATTAAATCCTGAAAGATGTATTATATTGGGATCCCACAGTATCCCAAGGCCAGCTGCATACTCTCTTACGTCGATGCCCATTCCTTCACTCCCTTTCCATATCTTCTTACCAATCTCCAGGAGTTGAGTCATCGGGCATTTTATTTCCTAGAGAAACACAATAGCTGGGTTTGTCCTCTTGATCTTCTTCCTAAGGATTTTACTTTTTGAGGCCTATTTAACCCTCTCACATTCCAAGTTACTATCTTCATTAAAACCAAAAATAACTGAGGGGATTATAACCCTAGGGTTGCCTTAATATTCAGGTACTGACCTGATTCAACCAGTCGTCAGCCTGCTTCCGCCACTCTCTGCTTAATTGATTTTCTTCCTGTCTTCTTACCTGGATCCTCATGCTTCCTCTTATTTTCCTTGTGAGTTCTTAGGCTATCTACCATTTGATTTATCTCCCTCGTCCTGATGATGGATTCCTTCAATAATACCACTTGCAGTTGCAGGACGTATCCTTTTGCGACATCTGCACAGTCTTGTTCAATGAAATCTAGATCCAAATCTCTTATATCCATATCCTCTGCTTCATCCTTAATGCCTTGGTCAACTTCTTCATTGTTTCCTCCTTTTTTGGTGTTATCCGTCATTTTAGCTATATCCCCCTTTTTCGCTTGTTGGTGGTGGACCCCCTACCGTCCGTTTTGGTGTTGATATGGTATTTCCTCTGGTTGATCTTCTAGGGATTCAAATTTATTAGATACTGAGACCTTTTTGTTTACCTCCTAGTTGTCCTACTTCCTTCCTCCTCTTTTTCATGAGGAAACCCGAGTAAACCCTTGGTCTCTTTTATCCTCCTCAATCTTGGGTGTTGGTTTTGGGGAATTCTTAGGGAAATCCCTAAACAGATGGCCATACTCATGGAATCTTCAACAACAAAATGTGATCTACTTATAGTCTAGGATTTTCACCCAATATTCATCATCCCAAGACGTTTTAATGGCTTATGGTAGTTCTTTGGTCATATCTATGTAAACGCATATTTTCGCATAGGCCATAGATATTTGGGCCTTGGTTTGTTTTGATATTTTGATGAAATTTCCCAGAGGGTTCCCCAGATCTTCCAGGATTTATGGATCCCAGTATTCACATGGTAAGGAATAAAGCCTAATCCATACCGGTGCCACTTTTATGTCTTCCTTATCCAGGAAAAACTTTTCCTTCCAGGGCCTCAGGAATAAACCAACCGAGTAAAAGAAATATGGTCCACCATCCATAATTTTGTTTCTGTCCTCCAGATTAAGAAATGAAATGGTGAAGAAACCCTTGGATCCAAATTGGAGTTCATAGTTCCCCTTAGGTTTCCATGAAGAGTTTATCCACCAAACCAGGGCTTTCTATGAAGGTTGCATTCCCACAAACTTCCCGATGAGTGCATGGTCTTTCATATATTGGATCCAATCCCTAAGTTTAGTAGATCAGATCTACATTTTTGGGATTAGGGAAGCTTTGGGAAAACATTGACCATATATTTGCTATATATATCAATCTCTTAGATTAGCCTCTTGATTGGAATGACCCTCTCACATTCCAAGTTACTATCTTCATTAAAACCAAAAAGAACTGAGGGGATTATAACCCTAGGGTTGCCTTAATATTCAGGTATTGACTTGATTCAACCAGTCGTTAGCCTGCTTCCGCCACTCTCTTCTTATTTGATTTTCTTCAAGGTGACTCATTGCATCGCATCCAAAGAGATTGGGATCCCCCGATATGGAGCCATTTCATAGTCGAAGTTGGGGAGGCCTGAGAGCCCCCCATTTTCTTGTCTCCATGCATCCGTTAGACCCTACACCCTTTGCTTTCATCGTCAATCCTTCTGCCTCTGATTTGATATCCAAGAAAATTCACCCATGATTAATTCAAGATATTCAAATCTTGGTTCTTTGTTAGGATGTTCCTATTTCCAATTTCTATTTGTGTAGAGAAAATCTCCTAAGGATAAGTAACATGTGTCTCAAGGTTGTGACATATTTGACTGCAGACTACCCAACATGATCAATTGTGCATTTGGTATGTTATTCCACACTGACAAATTTGCATCAGTATGAGCATCCCCTATCTCATCTTCCTTACATGCTCTTCCCAATCACAACACAATGTTGTATATTCTTTCTTAAGTGGCTATCATTATGAATTGCATGATGTCTTGGTTTTCCTAGATTTGTTTTCAAGATGATAATGGAATAGATATAGTTGTTTCTTATCTTTGTGATTTTGGCCATGGTTGTGTTGTGATTAAGTATTAAGTAAGGGTTTTTGGTTTTCATATATTTTTATGAGTCATCTTGATGTTTGTGTGTTATATATGATTTTACCACACTTGGTAGATCACACTTTTATGGCCTTCCATGTCCCTCTGCAGACTCTTTGTACCCCCTTTGCATAAAATATACTTTGATGATCCAAGAAATCCCTTAAAAAACACCTGTTTATTTCCATACGCGGGTTTTAGCTTAAAATACACATGTACATGCATCTTGATCCACTGTGACCCATGTACATCGGGAAATGTGTATAAAAAATAAAATATTTGGAGTTTTCCTCAATGAGTCCTGAATAACTTGACTCTTGGCCTTCCATATGCCTGGAAATGCTCTGACTTGACCCTTCATTGCCTATTGAAGGGCTATATATTGAGCCTCTTGGATGCATTAGAGGAGGAGAACCTATGAGAGTAAGGAAACTATAGTGGATTGTTTCCCCATTCATATATGCTTGAGTCTGCATCCCTTTGTACCTTTGAGCACACATTGATTCTATCCCAATATTTCCATTGTTTTGTAATCTTTCCATTGAGATGGAGGATTGAAGTGGTGGAGGCCCAGGTGGAGGACTCGGTTTCTTCGTTTTGATGAGGTGCCGACATAGTTTGTCACTGTTATCTTTGTTCATTATTAATAGAAATATCCATTTCTAGTCCATTACATGTGTATGATTATGAATGTTCTTATCCATGGATGTAGTTGTATTTGATTATACATGTTGGATTTATATATGCTAGAGTAGGCCTAACCCTTAAAAAATGTCATTCTTTTTTCGTTTGTAGTTTTTGAGGATGAATTGTAGGTACAAGCGTGGTTGAAACGCTCAATGGGGATCTACTACAACCATCTGGAATAAGGTATGTTCCATATCCCTTAGTGTTATCAGGATTTATCTTTCTTGCATATTGAAGTGGATTGATTTCTGATGTCATTCAGTCTTTTATGGTCTACCCCAAGCCATAGGAAGTTTCTCTCTATAACATTGTGCACCATTTATAGGTTGGTGGTGTCTATCATTCTTTCGTCTTCTTTTTCTTCCTACTTTCAATCTTCTTGGGAATTTCCCAAAGTATTTTTAGTGTAAGATTTCTTGTTTGGATCTTCACACCATCACCACTATCTAATAATAATATCTTTTATTTCTCCTATTATTCTAGTAGTGTTTGTTGTCTATCCTCTTGCTTCTATTGTCTTGTAAATTACCTCTAGTGTTCTTTGTTTCCGTTCCCACATCTTTTTCTTGTATAAATACTTTCCGTAGACTATAGTGCACCCACATCTTTTTCTTGTATAACTACTTTCCAGAGACTATAGTGCATCCTATTAATTAAGGGTAGTTTTACTCTTAATGTCATGTTCATATTCAATAGGATAGTAACCATTGTGTTCTTAGGTGTTTGAGTCTTTCCCTAATGATTCATTTATTATTGAGAGACTAAGGACATTAAAATATCCCCATGGAATCTAGTGTGAGTTTCAATGGATTTAAATCAAAGGTTGATGTGTGTGGGGTTCTTCATAATGGCCCCCCCTTTAAACAACTTGACCAACTCTTTTATTCCTTCAGTGAGTAATTATTTCCATTTATGATTATCATTGGTATTTTGTATAATGTTCAACATCTTGAATGGTGATTGATATGAGTTAGTGGCCCTCAATGTTTATGATTTTTATTTGTTCAATCTTCTCAAGTATAAACTAGATGGGGGTGTCTTGGCCATATCTTTCTACACTTTAGGTCCTTATAGTTTAATCCAAGATGATTTCAAATTAGTCACGAGAATGGTACCTTGTGATTAAAGTCTTCAATGTCATTTTCGTTGAGTTTTTTCTTAGGAAATAAGAATAAGCTCTCATCATCTTCCTTTAGCTTGTAATTCTTGGTCGGCTCTCAATCTCTTATTTCATGACATGTTCATTTATAGTGAAAGGAAAAGGGTTCACTTCTATGTGGTCCCTTCCTTTAATGAATTTTTGAATCTATTATTCTTTGTGGCATCACATTTTAACCATTTTTAAGTGATGCATGATATGATTAGGACACTATAACTGATACTAGGTCACTTTCATCATGCAATTGTACCATGCATTGAAATCCTCACTATTGACTTATAGGTTGTTTACATCCTTGCACACCCAACATGGCTTATAAATGTTTGACATAAGGCCTCTTTCTAGGTTAAGAAACTCATGGTCTTGCAAGGATTCCAAATTGAACATGCAAAGAACAATACAAGTATCCATGGTTGAATGCATACTCTTTTTGGTATAAGCCTCATTAACTCCTTCAAAAAGTTCATTTATAACATATTGGATTCAATTGAGTTGATTACATTTGGCACAAGCTTCAATGGTAGAGAGGATGTCTAGTGTATATTCCATTTTATTCTCTTTTTGTATGACACTACATGGCCATGATTTAGGTCTCCATATAAACATGCTTCATTGTAATTAAGGAGATGTTGGCCCCTTTATTGCTTTTGTATGTTCCATATATTTTTATAGTCTATATTTTACAATTTTATTTACTTTCTTATGCCTCTGTAATGTTGTTTGTACTTCAATTCCATACATTAAAATTCCTATCATATCTTTGATGTGTTCCAAGGTAACTAGGTATGGTTGTTCCAGACATTATTTACCTTGGTGTATATTGCTAATCATAATTTTGGTATGTCTTTGAATTGGGCCATAATTTAATGAAGATATCTTTAATATATTCACGAGGGAGGAGACTTACAATGGTTGAAATTCCTTTGTAAACTCCATTAGTATTTCCTTGTTAATTGAATTGGATTGGATGCATGCATACATCTTGTTTGAATTTATGAATATCTCTTCATATGTGAAATCATGCTCAATTATCTTTGTGTACTTAGGTCCACCCTTGAAATATCCTATTTGATGCACCTCAATATCAATGGGGTCTACAAGAATTGCATATTTTAGGTTTGGTGACATTTGATGGTAATTTTCCCCATGTCTAGCAGTGTTGTGGTTACCATCTAGTATATTTTCAACACTACCTATATTATCTATGATATATTTGCTTACTAGTCACTAGATTAGTTCACACATTAGAGGTGTATGAGTAGGTTGAACACATTGTCACTCTGTGAATTTCAACTTCAAAATTGATTACAATTGTTCATAGTTATGCTTTTATAAGATGCTTACATTTAATAGAAATATGGGTGTGGCTTATTCACCATTTATTAAGCTTCATGTCCATTTAAGAGTGAATTTTCAATATTGTGATAATCTCTCACAATGACTTAATAAAATTGTATCTTGATATATTCCGAATAAAATGTTCCACAATTTTATTACCTAGCCATTTAATTCCGCTTTTCCATCAATTCTGATTTATGACTTCCACTTTTTGAGAATCATACTTAGAAATGTTCAAATCAACCTACAACTGACATGTAGAGCTTCAATTTATGCCTAGGGACAAATGGTGCAACATAAACTCCTTGCACTCTATATTGAATGTTATTACAAACTCAAAATGATTGGAGATTATTTCCCTCGTTGGACACAAAGGTGGTTCTTGAAATTTTAAAGAAAAAATAAAACAACAATTTTTTTTTGATGCAACTAAATAAAAAAAGACACTTGCAAAAACTTAACTAAAACTGACTAGATCGATCGTGGGGTTGATCTTTATTTTAATCAACTAAAATAAAATAAAGTAGATCTATTGTGGAATAATCTTATGGTGGGATTTGTTCAACTCAATATGTAGAAAATGGTGAAGGGTTTCAAGTGAGTGTCTTTCACTAACCTCTCTCAAAGTGGTCCACCCAATTGGGCCAACTAGACAACACCAAAGTTGCAAATGCGAACAATTAGAAAATCACCCAACCAATGCATTGATAATATTATTGGTTTCTGATTCACTTTCTCTCATATACTAAAACAATGGGTCTTTTGTGAAGGTTTTATCGTTGTTGTTTTTTGTTAGACCAAGCCTTGTCTTGCATAATTTGTATTGTTTGGTTGAGTAGGGTAAAGAATATACCTTCTTCCAATTCTAATAATTGTCATTATAATACTTTTTGTTGATATTCATTGTCTTTCATATTAGTTGTGTTTCCAATGAGAAAGATTCCGACTAATAATTTTGTAGGTACAACTACCTCTTTTACATATACCAAGTTGAAAAGGAGTATTCCTCATGAGCTTATTTATGTTGGTTAAATATTTCCATTAAATTGTTGATATAGTATAATCCTCATCTTCTCCATTCAACTTCATTGATTTTAATAAGTCCATTCTCTATTATCTTATTGAAATCTTCCACTATGTCGTTGGCTTGTGGATGGTAAGTGTTGCTTGTGCAATATCATCTTCTCCATTCAACTTCATTGATTTTAATAAGTCCATTCTCTATTATCTTATTGAAATCTTCCACTATGTCGTTGGCTTGTGGATGGTAAGTGTTGCTTGTGCAATATTTGATTAGAAATTCCTTGGTCAATGTTGTAATGTTACGTTTAAAAAAATCTTTCTTTGGTTATTAGTTAATATTCATGGATACCCAAATGGTATTATTATATTCCAAACATAAACATGGTTGTAGTGTCTTTTGAGAAATTTGTGGTTGGAGCTTCCTCTACCATCTAGTGAGATAATATGTGGTTGTGATTGTATGTCTCACCCCTAAATTTTGAGAAAGGTGGTTGGTAGGTCTTATAAAATCAAAGATATATTTTTCAAATGGTTGGAGGGTTAGGGTTAACACTAAGTGGAGTTGTAGGTGACCTCCCTATGATGAAATTTCAAGTCTCTAGCAAATATCACAAATCTTTTAATAGTATAGAGAATATCTAAATATGATTAACCATCACATAATTACTTGTGGAGTATTTTTAGTTGTATCCTTTCTACCATAATTTCCTCCTATGACCTCATTATGAAATTCCCAAAGGACGTTGGGATGTGCATGGTCTAGGAAACAACATTAGATGTTGCCCTCTAGTTCGAGCTATATTATTATGTTATAATTAGATAGTTCACCTATATGGAGGCTAGTTGTTTATTTTGTATAGTTGTGCATCCTTGTGGTGTAATAATTGAATGTTAGAAAGATTATATTTTCCCCTATATAAGGTGGGACAATTCTACTCCAAGTAAATTTGTATTAAGCAGTTGATTGATTATTTATCCTTTAGATTCTCTAGACTATATGCACGCCACAATATTTATTGCACATTGTGTTTTTTATGGGTTTAACCACTCCTTCAAAAGTTGAATTCCTATAATAATATAATCCATTTAAAGATCCATCCTTTTAGGATGAATTTATATACTAGATATGTGAGTGTTAAGTGGTGTGGATAAAATTTAAAATCGCTACCCAACAAGGAGTGATGAAGCTTTCTATAGCATTTAAACCATAGCAAGTCCTTCTTGCTCATTACCATGTATTTGTGATTACCTTGAGAAAGCATGAGACTAGCAAAGTAGAATGGATGATCCATACTTCTTTTTTGGGTTGCAACAACACTACCATTGCTATCCCTAATATGTTTATATGGACATTGAAGTTTAAGGAATCAATTTGGATAAAATAATTTAGCAACCTTAATAATTTAATCCTTAGAATGTCGAAAGACACTTTGCATTCTTGTGTTCACTATAAGTCTTTTAGTTATTTATAAGTCTCCTCATTGGCTCTGTAATTGACACATAGTTCTTGCTGAATCTCATTTGGTAGATTGTATGGCCCAAGGTTGATTGCAATTTCTAAATGTTGTTTAGGGTGGATACATTAGAAATAACTTGATTTTTTTCTTAGTTTACTAGACACTACAAGGTAAACACCTTGTAGTCGAGGTTTTTAGTGTTACAAGATTGGCAAAAAATATTAAAAAAACATCGACAACAACCTCCATTTTTTGTATCGGATGTTTTCACAGACATAATAATGTATATTCACTACAACTAAAGAATCTAGGTAGTTGAAGGTTATATCTGATGCTGTTTTACATGTGCTATTTAATTATATAAATGCACATTTGTGTATTTTTTATAAACCAAACACATAGGTGCGTATCATCAACGTAAGTGCACTAGTGTTTATATTTTAAAGAAGACACACCAGTGCTAATATAATACTGTAATAACACTAGTGCGTTTAGTTTACATATGCCCTGGTGCGTTCAATTAGTTAAAAAACACTAGTGCATATATTTTGATCCAAACATATCTGTGTTTATATTATATTGTACCAGGGTCGGTGCAATTAACATTTGCAAGGCATCGATACCTCATACATGATTTATATGCACCGGTACGTTTTTTATATTTAAATTAACCAATACATTTTTATATTTAAATGCACCGATACATTTATGTATTAAACGCACTAGCGTTGATGTTGTATTATATCTTTATTGTTGTGTATTTGTAATATAATTATTTCGTATACGCTACCAATATGCACCAGTGCATATATTATCCTAATGACCACCAATGCTTATATTGCCAAAACAACACCAATGCCTATGTTTCTTGCAGAGAATGAATGTGTTTATTATGTTAGTAAGCATGAATGGATAAAATTTGAGTAGGCATTGATTCATAGAAACAAATAAAAGGCATTGGTTAGTGAAAATATGCAAATATATATTTTGTTTTTTTGTTTTTATTTCTACAAAATTTCAATTAATCATTGGAGAATCAAATATTTTTTATAATAATATTTTTTTATTATTGTATTTCGGTATTGAGTTTGTTACACATATGTTCATTGTAACCAAGTAAATCATTCATATATTTAATCAATAATGTAACACTTCGTGACATTAGGGAATCTAGTACAAGAAGAAACCCATTTTATTATATACGAATAAGAATCCAAAATATGGGACAACATAAATATCCTCGATAATAAAATGGAATTTTGACATTGTTACAATTATTGATTACTTATCCTCATCCAATTGTGGTGATATGTCCACATTAAACAAAATGTTTGTTTTTCACAGATAAAAATTCCAAAACATACAACATGCAATGGGATATTGATCATCATTTATCTCTTGAACTACTATATTCCCTTGATATGCTTCCATACCCCATCTCTTCATCACTTTTAGGGTATATTGTTCCTAAATTATTTGAAATGTTTTCTTGGTTGACTTGATTTTGTTCCATTCCCCACTGCGGGTGAAACATGGCATGGCTACCGAAAAAGAGGAGATGCACATGGCAAGTAGTCAAACTGCCGGTGCTTACACTTCCATATTTTCATGTTCCATATACAAGCATAAATATAAAATGTGATGAGTATATCTGCATTTATATATAATGTAATATACATAACTGTGATAATGAAAAAAGTGTATCAGTTCAATGAGTGAATCATAAAATTTACACACATTTTTGAAACCATTCCTCATGCTATGTGTCATTAAATCCTCTGTTGAATCCACTCCATACTTTGTTTTGTATGAGTTTTAGATGCGATGGAAAATCATAGATATAATTAACGTTTTATTATCATTCCAATAATTATAAAACAAGAGACATAAAATAATATAGCTACTTACAAATTGTTCAATTAATCCTTGATACCCTAACAAATACCTAAAACCCTTTCTCAATCCATTGTCGATCAAATGATCGGAGGTTCTTCACCTCATGTTAGCACCTACTAGAAAACATCCATGTATGATTTTAAATTAATTAAGATATAACATCATACCAAACATGAAATATAAAGCAAACCACAAGTACTCACAAACTATGCGATCAACCCTTTTTTTCCTTGTCGTCTCATCTTATGCATTGAATTGGTGCCATTTTCTTTTCATTTATGCTACAACAAAACAAATGAAAAATGGTATTTCATGCGATAACTAAACTTAAACGCTATGCACATTAAAAATAAAACAATGATTACATATGTTTGATGCATGTTGTTGTTGGGATGGATCCCCTTGCGATGTGGTTATGTTCATTTCTTTGACCATCTCATGGTACACCATTTTTGACATCCGTACTGACATTTTTGGATATCGTGTCATTCTTCCTTCGAAATTTTAGTGATCTTCCTGAGAAACAAAAATCACAATGAAATAAATGATAAATATTTATTTGAAAATAAGCATAGAAAAAATATTAACAAAGCATGTTTTGGACTAGTACATACATATTATAGAAACACATTTTTAGCAATAATATATTTTAAATGATTTTTTTTTTTCATTATTGTATTTTTTTTGTCATTGCAAGTCTCACTAGTCTCAATGCCCACTACTATAGAAACATTTCTTGTAATTTACTTATCATCTGATTCTCAGAGTCATTAGATTGATTTTTGTACTGTAAAGGAAAAGTGCATCTATAATTTCTTTCCAATGCATCCCTCAAATTTTTATAAATTTTTTTTCCCCTCTAATTGACTTCTAGCACCACTCTAGTTGAACTGAAGACCAAATCATCATCATTTACATTCTTCTTATTTTTTTTTATGATTTTAGGGTGTCCTATTTCCTTGCTCTCTATTCCTGCACAACATTCAACAAATTTGAAATCCAAAGTTTGAAAAAATATAATAATTATTGTTGAGAAGCATTGTTGTAATAAGTAAAAAAAAACCATATTAATCACCTTTTGATCCACATAATTCCTCTGTTTGCAATAAATTCTTAATTTTTTTTTCTCTTCTTCACTTAGATTACAAAAATTCTTATAGAGTTTCTTTAAATTTCTTCTCTACATGTCACACATAAATCAATACATGTCTTTAAACATATAGATAATTCCAATATATAACTTTTATATTAAAGTTACACAAAACTTTCCATGTTATTTGTGTCAAATGTGTTTTCGTCGCTCCCTTCCTTTTGATTTTTACTCCATGATATTTTATTGGCCATTTTTTTATTATCAATAAACATCCTACATAATGAAACACATAAATTATAAAATATTTTTTTAGACAATAAGTAAATAATTTTAGGTAAAATGTATTCAGGACGGTCATTATACACAGTACATTAATTCGGCATTGATGTGCCTTATATGATATAATACATTGGTGCATATTTTCAGTATAATACACATCTATAAAGGCATTTACCATTTTTTAAAATAAAACAAATCTATACAATGTCGTCAAAATATATACGCATTGATGCGCCTTATATGATATAATACACTATGCATATTTTCAGTATAATACACACCGATAAAGGTATTTACATTTTTTTACCATAAAACAAATCTATACAACGTGTCATAAAAATATATATGCATTAGTGAGACATTTATGAAAAATGTGCACTAGAGACTACAAAAGTGTTTTTGAATCTTTTTTTTGACAAGGACAGTCTGGACATATCGACTTTGAACTTAATCACATTATGATCTTTATCCAAGAGCAACTTAAGGGCCCATATACTAATATTTATAACCAAGAAGTTTTCATTTCTAAAAATCAAATCTTATTTTCAAATAGAAAGATAAATAAAACACAAAAAGAAAGCAAGAAAAACACTAGGGTTTGCAGTAATGCAGGTAACCCTGGAGGAAGAAGAATAAAAGGGTTCACAAAATTGAAGGTCACTCTTTTATCCTCTATTTTTTTTTCCAAAAAACTTATAAAATTTATGACTTTTTTATTTTATTAAAGGAAAACTTATTTCAAATTTCTCTACTACATTGTATGTGTCCACGGCGATCCCTTACAAAATTTTTCTCTAAAGAAACTTGTCTCTCTAAAATTTTCTATGGTAAATCTCTCTTGTATAAGGCACTCCTAAAAAAATTTGGCTAGAAAAGGTTTATAAATTAGGGTGTTCTTTTTATTTATAATTCCATCGTCTTAAAATTAAATTCCCAACCTTTTTTGTTTCATATTTCGGCCCATTAATGATAAACGTTCACATCTCTCTCTCTCTCTCTATCTTTTAAATTGGGATTTTAATGCACCACTCCACTTGGATAGGAGCACACTGGTGATCTATAATTATAAAAGTGCACCCTATGATTATTAGAAAAAATAAAAATAGAAACTTTCACATTTTTTGTTGTTGATATTGCAGTGCATTGAGTAGACAATAAAGCACTAGTGTGTATTATTGACATAAGCACATCAATGGCACAACAAGACAAAAAATGGAATTGTAAACTTCCACAACCTTTGTGGAGGTGGTTTCAAATGTTTTAGTTGGTGCACATCTTGAAACAAAGCACCGATGTGTTTGGCTTATTAAGGTGCCTTGGTGCTCCAAAATAATTTTCGGTGCATTAGTTATTTTATAAAAAATAGAATGTTGTATGTTTCACTATTTTATTTTTAGGAATGAAGACATGTATTGACTGCATTTTTGAATGAACCACATGAACAAAAAGAGCAATAAATCAAATGGAAAATTCTTCAAATTCAATCTCATTTCATATCGTTTCAAGTTCAAGTTCTCAATTTCCATCACTATTAAGTCAATATTCATTTATATTTTGATCATCTATCTGAATTTATGTTGTCTTTTCATGTGTGTTTGAATAGTTGTGCATTGAATTTTCTAGGATCTTTAGTCTAGATCAAGTTCATATGCACATGGTATTCCATGACTCCCATCAATTTACAAGGTCTATCTAGAACAACATACCATAGGGAGATGGTATATGAAAATGGAATCCCACTTTACCCCGCTAACTATAATATGCCATCATCCAGTGACCATATTGGACCAATGGTAGTTCAACATGAACTAGATATCTTTTATGATGCTCTAGTAAAAATGTAAAGGGATGAAGGTGAACCCTAGGTGTGTCAAACTGTCCCATTAAATTAATGACCAACTACCCGAAGTTTATGGTCTAATACTACCCACTGCAGTGAATGATCCAATAGGTGAAATATAAAAGACATGTAGGGACACTTCCATATGCTTTTTATTTAAGAATTTGGAAGCCAAACCAACCATGTTTTTTCCTAAATTCACCAACCCATCTACTTGTAATGAGTAAACCAAGATTTATAATGAGCTATGATATGAAATCATTGCTATCCAAAACAGCTCTACACGAATATTCAAAAAGTTGTATGATCTAAGAGAAAAAATTTCTAATTAATGACAAAGGTTGATTCAATTGTTGGAGGGTAGCAATGAATTCTCTCTTCCCATCCATATTTAAAGTAAATACCAAACAACTTAAAATTGTACTTTATATGGCGCTTGACCATCTTCCCTTCCCGTGCTTGATATTGGGACCAAATTCTATTATTGTGGTAACAATTACATGATTGCGAAGTCTAAAATAAATGATGCAAGTCTTGGGTTGTTCATCCTTTCACATGTGTTCATTCCTCCCAAATAGTCAGTAACATTTATGCCATATTATGGTCTCAATATAGTCGATATTATTTCTTGAATATTGTTAATACAAACATATTATTTCCATGTATAGTACGTGCATGAATGGTTATGCTTCAGGAAACTTTAACAAGAAGAACCATCACTCATGGGAACATTGCATGGTTCAAAAATAGTTGTAGGTGCTCATTGTCATAGATCAAGGTCCACCCAACTCTCCATGGTCTACCCAACAGGGTACAACAATGTTGTTGTACAACTTGAAATCAATGTATGGTATTTCAAATGTGTGCTTCTCGGTACTCTTGATGTAACTCATCATCACGTACCCATTAAATCAATGATGAAAGGAAATTTGTTGCATGCTTAATGACATTGTACATTTTTATTGCCAACTAATTTCAAGTTACTCAAAGAAAATATATTTCTAAGTGATAACATCCTCTCGTACAACTACAAAGAGGCTAAGCAACTATTGGAAATGTTGGGTGTTGAGTACACATCATATCTCTCTTGTCTGAATGATTGTATTTTGTACATATGTGAATACACAAACAAAGAGATGTGTTCTAAATGTGGGAATTACAAGTACGCTATAAAAACAAGGGCAAGGAACATGGTACTCATAAGATATTTTGGCACATGCCTATAAATATTGCAAGGATTCAAAGGATTTTTCATTGCAAAGAATTAACCATGTTGTAGGGGTGGCATGCCTCACACAAAAGTGAGTTGTAATTTATGGAAATTCCTATAGATTCAATAGCCATGAAGTATATAGAGGATACAAGGCCTGATAAAATCAAGGATGAAGTACAAAACCTTCGATGGAGCATATCCATGGATGGAGTTAACTCATATTCCCTCCGAAACACCAATTCTTTTTTTCTTTCTTCTGGTGGTAGTGATCAATAACAATATCCCTCCATGGTTTCTATGAAGAACAGACAACTTATGTTGGATCTTATAGTTCTTGGTAGAATACAAATGAAGAATATAGATGTACACCTCCAACAATTGATCGAAAAATTCAAGAATTTATGGGAAGGGATACAGGTGTATGATGTATCAAGACCCTTATTAGTGGAAATATATTTTACATTGTATGGAATATGTGCATACACCATGAATTATGATCTAAACTAGGAGTTTTCTCTGGTAAGCATATTTATTGATTTGTTTATATCCATAATTTTTATTCACAAACTTAATTTGGTGCAATCACCTTCTTTGGTGCTAACATTTTGGGTATACAATAACATCACAACTCTTGTAACAAAATGTTATCATGGATTTTGTTAGCTGGAATATTTCACCTTTTGCAGACAGTAAGGTGTTCCACTGGTTTTAATGGTTTAGATCCAGAACAAATAAAGGACAGAGGTTGAAGACCCTCCCTGGACACTGTAGATACCTGGAATGTGATGCTTCGATAGTAACCTAGTGTACCTACAATCAGCTTAAACACACAAACACATCAAAGCTGCCAAAATATAATCTAATGATCCATGTTAGTGACTAAGGAATCTAACAACATACATGTGAAATCAAACAACAATAGTAATGTGGGACGGAAATCAACTTGCATTAAGATAAAAAATGGAGAAGTTTACAACCAATCAAACCTTAGTGTTGACATGCATCTCCATGAAACCAAGCACTCTCATCCCCATAAGCGCCGACTTTAGCTCTCTATGCTCTCCAATGGCTTGGGCCAAGTAATCAATCCAACAACATAACAATACCTTCAGAGTTGTCTCCCTCAACCATGGATATGAGCTTGTATTTATAAGACTCAATGGATAGGGATGGTTGAGAGATTAGTGGATGAGGTGGCCTCTAAGATCTAGGATGAGGGATCTCGAGCTCAACTGACCCACAATGATAGGGATAAGGGAGGACATGAGGCTTATGATCTAGAAGCCTCGAGAATCTTCTCTTTTTCCCTTTTTACCCAGGGTACCACATTTCTCCTTCAATGACATAGCGGTTCTGGTAAGAAACGCTTATGGACTAAGGGCCGTAAGAAGTGGCACCACTTGTGGACAACAAGGGATAGGCGGTGCAAACAAGGTACCACTCCTGGACAACAGGGAAAGCGCGCTGCTGGGAATTTTCATGAAAGATTGACAATTAGCATGGGTTTCCACTCTAAGTGCTGGGATTAAGGGCAAATAGGTATGTCAAAGGTCTTATCACATGATGATGACAGGATTTTGGTATAACAAGATGCCCCCCAAAGCATGAGTCTTAGATGGATACGATAAATGAGAACTTTGAGAGAACAAGTCGTCGCTACGAGGTGAAAATGTCATCTCGATCAGAGCATGTTGTCAAGTAGGCATCTGCAGTACATCAGTATGTTGACTCATAGACACAAGTAACCTACTCATGGCTGCAGACCAATACAAGGCAGATCCATGAGAGGAATAAACAAGCATGACTACTAGAATACAACGTAGATCCATGTGATAGAGGACTCAAACTTGGACATAGATACCAGACATACAAATGTAGATCTATGTCATACAGACGCAAATTTGAGCATAGCCACGACCATACAAATGTGGATCCATGCTAGATATACAAAACTCCACTGCAACCTGGGGAAAAGCGATGAGTGCTTTAAACAAATGCCCAGGGTCTTCGTCTCATCTTCCACAAAGTACGATTCTATCCATGTGATTACAATGATCTGAAGTCGAACATGGTAGAAACCACTTGATTACTGGCCAATGATGTGAACCGTTAACAAGTGCGAGGGAGATCACCATTGATGTCAATGATTCCCAAGGTACCCTAGTACAATCTACTGAGTGCAAATAGATGTCATGACATCGAACACTCAGTCGATTATATTGATCAAGGTCAATGATGTGAACCTATGTCAAGAGCAAGAGAATCTGTCATTAAGGCATACCGATCTCAAGGTACCAAATATTGTTTCTAATACTATTTCCCGGATGATGAGCTGATGTCGACAGGAATAGTCTCGTCGAAGGAGGGCCATTATGACTTCCACATTGATGAAACGAAAAAGTGTAAAATCATACCTTAGAGAACTCTTCCAATCATGATTGGCTGGAGTGTTCCTTTTTCATAAATAGTCTTATCCGAACTGAAAAAGAGATAACCTACCGTCGAACGGACGAATCTTCAAATACTTTAACGAGCATGAAGAAGACAAGATCGCTCGACAATCTTTTCGTATTTAGGGAGCCTAAAAAGAGTTTAAAGAGAACTCCATGAGCTTTCTTTACACAATGTCATTTTTTACAATCCTGGAAAGAATAAAAAACGGACTTGACGATCTTTTCATGTTTAAGGAGCCTTTGATACTAGGTTTGAAGAGCATGACCAAAGTGTCGTAATGAATGCTCATCGACCTTTTCTGTTTTATGAAAGTGCGAAAAAGCCATAAACAAACTTCCAAATCTTCTTACTATGGTTCTCTTATCCTGCAATCGACTCAGAAACAAGTGTTAAATGCATTTAAAACTAGCATAAAGGGATTACGATAGATAAAATTTGACTAAAATATGATTTTATATAAAAACTATAGTATGTCAGACCCAAAAATGCCTATATAAATCATGTAAATAGTAAAAAATCAAATCATTTCACTATTTACCCATAGTGGAGAGCATTTGGAGCACTTTCTTAGCCAGATCTTCAGCAGCTGATACCGGGAGTTTCCACTGTCCGTTTTTAGCAACGTCAGTTGCAGGTAACAGTTAACACCCTATTCTTTCATTTCATAGTGTTTATTTTGAGTTTTGGTGGGGTTTTGGGCTCATATGGCAAGACCTAAAAGCTTAAAACCAGGCATCGTACCTACCCCTTGCGGGATACGCGGTACCACCTGAGAACCGTGCCTATAACATGGTTAACAGGCGGTGCCACCGCCTGTCTCCAACGATGCACAGGCGGTGCCAACCGTGGAGACTTTAAACTAATATCATGAGCAATAATAAGTCATTATTTTGATTTTTAATGATTAGGAATGATTCTAATGCATGCTATGATTGTTTTTGGTAGGTCTTGGTTGCTCAAAACATGTTGGTATGGAAAGAAAGAACACATGACAATGATGATGCCTTTGCTGAGAGAAATGTGGGTTGTATTTCCGCATTATGAGACTGTAGGCTCTTGAAGTTCTTCCAAACCCCAAGCATGGTGTCACATGAGTGCTTACTGGAACACATACTGTGGATGTGGAATCCAGAGCAGTAGTACTTCGAGGTGGGGGCCCATATTATTACAGTGGAAGTAGAGGACATCTACTTATTGACTGGTCTCTCAAGACGGGGTGCCCCCATATCACTGACAGGTTCCTGTGGAGGGGATATCACCACTTGAGAGCTTATAAATCGTCACTATGTTCCAGGGACGAGGACATCAGTGAAGAAAATCCCCATCAGAGCAATGGCAGATGGCCCCCTACAGACCGTCCTATTTACTATGTAGAGGGTGGCCGGGAGTTAGGGTGTGCATCAGGCTTCTAGGGCACACATGCTATATGCCATAGAAGCCATGGCACCCAAATTATTCAACTAGGTGGAATCCATGCTTCCAATCTTCAAAGATCAGTTGACTAAGTGTCAACAAGGAGAGCTAAAGCAGTTTGGCTTTGGCTCCATTTTAGCCTGCTTCTTCTTCGAGCAGGTTCCACAGATGAGACCTCAGGTGGTCTTCCAGAGTCTAAGAGCATGGGACCCTCGTATGCTGAGGTGGGTCCAGATCATGGCTTGTATAGGAGTAGATAGGGGAAGGGTGAAGTTTGGTGATCCATTCTTCAGATGGCTCTGATATCAGATCCTCATGGTTAAGGATTATGCTTACATAGGTACGGAATTCACCAAAGATCCTGACCTACCACTCCCACCTGGTGGACAGTGGGGCGACATTGGTAAGAAGCAAGAAACCCTAAAATGGATGAAATGTTTTTATGTTTTTTGATGTTTTATATTTTTTAAGTTAAGTGACGAGACCTATATACTCTCATGTAGATGTTGGAGCAGCGCGACCTAGAGGAACTTCTCCGTTGGATAGGTGAGCTGGAGCCCACTTTGTACCACAGGGTGATGATATCACTGGGGAGCTAGAGGAAAACCTGGAGAGGTTGACCTTGGATATCCTAGATGCTGACATTGATGACCTCCTGATGAGATATCAGAGATCCACAGTGGGAGTACCGGGTCGATTTAGTAGGCTGCTACGTAGGGTAGCTCGAGCAGTGATGTGCTATCACAAGCATCACTAGTGTATGAGATATGTACTGAAAGCTGACAACTTCAGGATTTTGTATGATGATTTTGCCTGAAATCCTACGTGCTTCAGATGAGGTCTTGGGACCTATTTTTTGTAAAATTTTTCATATATATATATATATATATATACAGACTTTTACACAGTGTTTATATGTTTCAAATGGAAAATGCATTTTCTATGAGTTTTATGTGTCTTTGAATGTTTATTTACAATGTACCATGTTTGGGTTTGCCATCATGAATGGGCAATATGCCAATCTAGGATGTAATTAGCTAATGAGTCAGCAACTACATTATGTTCCCTAGTGATATGCCTATAAGTGATGGTTTCAAATGACCTTTCTCGCAAACGTACTCTCCGAAAGAGGCAGAGGAGCACGAGGTTTCTAATGGTGTAAACATGGTTTAAATGGAAAACCATGAGTTGTGAGTCCATCAAGACCACTAGATCATGAACATCCTGGGAGGCAGCTTCAGTCAGAAGACCGATGACTGCTTCATACTCGACGATGTTATTAGTAGTGGGACCTATACAAATCGCTCCTGAACTGAACAAATCTTCAGCTAGGGAATAGAGGACCCAAGCAGCCGAGGAGAGATTCAAGGTGTGGTGGCAAGCACCATTAGCGAAGCCATAGAAATCCATCTGCATGACCAAAACATGGTATAAATAGATGCAGACACTAAACTCAAAACCATCTTGAAAATACTAAAAGCACACTAAAAGTCAATCAATATACATATATACAAGATACTATCCAAGAAAGACCTAGGCATAGTACCTTTTCAGGTACAACCCATTGCAAGGTTGTCCCAAAGGGATTCCATCATAATCAATGAGCTCGTAAGCTCCTTTCTCTAACACCTTAGAAATAATGAAAGGTCCATACCACATGGACTCGAACTCACCCTCGTTAAAGACACGAGGTTGGATGAATTTATCATATTGCGCCTTGATGTGCTTCTTATGTGCCTCATTAGCCAAGGCAGCATCTCTTTGAGTCTCGTCAAGGTTACTCAAGTAAAAAAATATTTCTTCCTCTGCAGAAGTGTCTGGGAGAAGTTCGACGACAAGTTATAAAGATGGAATCTGACATTGAATCGGTAAGACAACTTTGAGTCCATAGACAAGCTAGAATGGTGTGAAACCAGTGGCTGTTTTCACAGAAGTCTGATAAGCCCAAAGAGTGGAGAAAAGAATGTGGTGCTAGTTGGATTTATGATCTCCAACCATCCGACGAAGCATAGTTTTTAAAACTTTGTTAATGGCCTCTACCTGACCATTAGCTTATGGATAATACAGTATAGAGTTTTCATGGTGAAACCCTAGCTTGGCACTCAGTTCCTCCATCATTTGATTATGGAAATAGGATCCGTGATCAGTAATGATGGACTGTGGAACTCCAAATCTAGCTATGATATGATTGAACAAGAAGAGCACGACAGTCTTACCATCTTCTCCATATGTAGGCATGGCCTTAACCCATTTTGTGAAATAATCAACGACTACGATGATGTAACCATGCCTCCCGACCGAGGTAGGATTACAATGCATGAAGTCAATCCCCCATTTGGAAAATGGGCCAATGACAATGACGTGGTGTAGCGGAGTAGGATGGGTGGCGCTTTTTAGGATAAAAGTGTTGACAAGGTGTGCATTTCTTAATAGCCTCATGACAATATTTGAAGATAGAAGGCCAAAAATAGCCAGCGCGGAGGATTTTCTAGGCTGTAGCCATCCCAAATAAATGACCACCACATGCTCCAGAGTGGAAATCATTCAACACATGTTCAGCCTCCTCATGGGTGAGGCATCGCTGGATAATAGAGTCAATCCCATGTCTATATAAGGTATCATTCAGGATGAGATAGTATTTCATGTGGTGACAGATACGATGGTGATCGTCGCGGGGTAAATGCGGCTGAAATCGTTGTGTTTGGAGATAAATAAGTAGATCTCCATACCAAGGATCGGTAGTGCTAATCAGGAACATGAATTCATCCGAAAATGAATCACCGGGCTTAGATTCTGTCGAAGCACAGGGAAGATCACACATAAGCTCAACAAAGACCAAGGATTTCTTTGATGTGGCTTTGGCAAATTCCAGATCAAACTCCTGAAGTATGACTATCCAACGGGAGTACTTGCCCCTGAGCACTTGACGAGTCAGGATGTAATACATCGAGTTCTGGTATGCCAATATGGTGGTAGTGCAGAGCAGAATGTAGTGATGAAACTTTTGTACAGCAATGACCGTGGCCAATGCTAACTTTTCCAGATGTGAATAGCGAGTTTTAGAATCCATGAGATTCTTACTGGAATAATAAATCATGTGCTCCTGACCGTGGAGATTTTCCTGCACTAAAACCATAGCGATGGTAGTAGCGGAGGCATTGATATACAAGAGAAAGCCCTTTGAATAATCTAGGGGGTGTATCATGGGTGAATGCATTAGAGCATGCTTAATTTTATCAAAGGCATGTTGGGCCTAGTCATCCCAGAAGAATGGAGTGTTCTTCTTGAGGAGGCGCATGTAACCTTGCATTTTCTTTGCGAAATTGCACACGAAACGGTGGAGAAAGTTTTCCTTCCCTTGCAAACTTTGGAGTTCAAGGAGATTAGTTGGGGCTGGTAGATCTAAAATGGTGGCAATTTTCAAATGATCAATCTGGATGCCATCTTTGGATACCACAAAACCTAGCAAACATCCCGTCTCAACGGAAAAAACACATTTATGCGGATTGAGCCGTATATTATAATGATGACATATCAGGAATATCTCTCTAAGATGACCAGGGTGGTCCTCCCGTCGCTGTGAATGAGCAGGGAGGTCATCAAGGTAAGGTTCAACAATATGTTTAATATCATGAAACGCATAGGAGATCACGCGCTGGAACGTGGATCCAACATTTTTCAAGCCAAAAGGTAAATTATTATATGCAAAGGTTCTCCATGGGAAAATGAATGTCGTTTTATGCTTATCGGAGGGTAATATCTCAATTTGATTATAGCCAGAGAAGCCATCCATGAATGAAAATATGACACTTCCAACACAGTTGTCGATAATCTGATTGATGTGGGGGGTAGGAAAGTTGTCCTTGGGACAAGATTTATTCAAATCCCTAAAGTCGGTACAGACTCTAATGGTGCCCTAATTTTTATTGACAGGGACAACATTCAATACCCATTTCGTCAGGGGTACAGGATAAATAAACCCATCTTTGAGAAGTTTCTCAATTTTAGCTTTAATAGCCATGGTCTTCCGAGGATGGACTTGCCTTAGTTTTTGCCTGATAGGTTTATCTATGGGATAGGTTTTAATCTCATGGACCACAATGGATGGGTCAATCCTTGGCATCTCTTCATAGGACCAGGAAAAAATATCAAGGAATTCTTTAAAAAGTGCCTTGTATGCTTCAGATTCATTTGTTGAGCAGTTCCGCCCAACATGAACACGCTCGATAGTATCAGGCTTGGTTGATATGTCAATTGGATTCATCTGAGTAATGTTGCAAAGGTTTCCTTCAGAATCTATATTTTGCAACAATATAGGACTTTGGGGTACGTTGAAAATATCAGTAGGAAACAAGGATGCAAAATCATGGCTAACCGAACTGGTGTTGGTGAGGAACATGGATTTATGATGGTGATCCTCCCAAATGGGCTCATCCATATTCATGATCTCCATAATGGACTCATCAAAAGGAAAAGTCTCAGAGAGATAATCTACAACAGGAAGAGAAGGATCTAACCAGTACGGTAAATGGTAAGGATCCAAAGCCACTAGATGAAGGTCATCCGTGTGATCATCGAAAAAGGTTTGAATGGTGTCATACATAGCTTCATGTGGATTCAATGAGGTAGACTCAACAAATTTTTTACCCTTAGGCTCATAATCAAATGAGGCGATCATATGGACTGTCACGGTATCCATGCTAGGAGGAGTGGATGGAAAAATCCCCATAAGGGATGAATCCTCCAACATGCCTACCCCAATCGATTGGTAAGGAGGAGGGGACTGGCCTAACATGGGGATGTTATTATCCATGGAGGTAGTAACATCCACGTACAGAAATCAAGTTGATCAATAGTAACAATTCTCCCTAGATGCGGAAATTGGAATGTTCGGAATAGTTTTGAGGCGACCACAGTCATGGCATAGAACCAATTTATTCCTAGAAGGAGGTTGTAATCTAAAGGGGCATCTACCACTTCTACTTGAATGGAAACAGTTTTCCACCCCATCTCATCCACTAGGGCTGATATGAGACCATGGGGATGGAAACCCCATCCGTCAAAGGTCATGAGGGTCGTAGGTGATGTTACAAGCTCGGGAGAGCTGAGAGCCTTCCAACAAGACAAAGACAAAACCGAGGTCAAAGCTCCTTCATCTAGTACCGTTCGAAAAAATTTCTTTCCCACTACTTTCGTAATGATCCGAAAAGAAATTTTATGTGTTAATCTAGGCTTATAGTTCTCAACATTGAAATGAATCAAGTTAGTGTTATCCGGGTCTAAAGCTCCTAATGCTGTCAACAAGTTTTTGCGCTGTGTTGGGAAACTTTGGAGTACTTCTAAGGTAGACATTGCACAAGGTGCCTGAGCGAGATCTTCAACCACATTATGAAATTGAGCAGCTCAGGCATTGGGATTAAAGACAGCCTTTTGAAGAGTACTCTTAGGTGGACGCAAAATCATGTCGAAGGTAGGCTTCTCGATAGATAAGGGGACAGTAGACGAGGATTCCGGAGAACTAGTAGAGGGAGCTTTCCCTGAAGAAGAATGATCTTCTTTCTTATCTGCGGGTTTGTCATGATTCTGAATTTGAGTTTGCAGATTGATGGTATTTGAGGACATCATACGAATTTACTCTGACGAACTAGAGTTACCCTGATTAGACATGTGGTCTATCAATTGTTCCTGAGAGGGGAAAGGATCCGTAAGTACTGCGGGTACGGGATTGGACTTCAGAAACTGGGAGATTTCATCCTGACGAGGACACTCCTTTGAAAAATGGTCACCTCTGCATAGAAGACAGGGATATTTTTCCTTCCTTTTCCCTTTATTGTTATCACTGTTGGTTGGTCTTGGAGTCTCCTATTGGTTTCCAGGTTTTTTATTTCTATTTTTACCTTTCTTTTTATTATTACCTGAGGTTTGAGTACTTTGAATAGAGTTGACCTTGGTGCAAACCTTAGGATTTTAAGGAGTAGGGGTGGAAGTTTGGGGTTGCTTGGAAGGTTTCACTATGGACGAGGACTGGATTGAGCCAACAATCCCATCAACAGGTACTTCTACTAGTGGCTTGGTGGGCTCGGTGCTGGGGCGAGGAGCTTGAGGAATCAGGTCATAAAGAGTTCTAGACTGGGAATAAACCAAGTCTAGGTACTGAGCCTGACTAATAGACTGCTCTTCAGTAACGACACCGCCCATAGCCACATCTTGGGAAATAGGAGGCAACAAGGATTTGGTAAACCAATAAGCTAATAACTGATCCGGAATAGGGGCCTTAATAAGCCTTCTCCACCTTCTCCACTCATGAATATGATCAGATATGTGGGTGGAGGTGTTCTGTCACAGAGAAGTTAAAATATTAGTGCCCATTTCATAATGAATAAGGAGCTGAAAGTTTGTAAGAAACACGGTTGCCAACGAGCCAAAATCCACAAATGAATGTTGTGGGAGTTCAATGTACCACTTCGTGGCTGTACCAGTCAAAGTTCGCTAAAAGAGTCGTAACCAAATGGAGTCATCCATGAGGGATTTTGAAGAACACCACAAATGGAATGTCATAACATGGTTCTTCAGATCGTCTCCCTGCTTCCCATTGAATTTCAGGATATCCGATGGTAACTTTATTGGAATGGGAGGCCATGAGGGATTGTGTCAAATGGGGTCATTAATCAACTTGGACAAGTCAGGTAAGTCCAAAGTTTCTAGGAAAGGTAACTGTCAGTTGGGTTGCACATATTGGTAATATTGATATGGAATATAATTACCAGTAGGACCATAAGTTGACTGGAAAATAGGTTGCCGTGAGGAAGAACTAACGAAAAATCCGCCCACAAGGGGTTGATTTCTGGGATCAGGACCATTAGGACCACTAGGCCCCCTCGAAGGAGGATCACTAGGGCCACCGGGACCACCAAGACCATCGGGACCATTAGGACCACCAAGACCATTAGGACCACCAGGACCACTAGGACCACCAGGAGGTGGACCACCAGACCCTCTAGAGCCACCAGGAGGTAAACCTCTAGAGCCTCCAGAAACACTAGGTAGAGGGCCACCAGACCCTCCAGAGCCATAAGGAGGAAAGCCACCAAGCGCCCCAGGACCAAAAGGAGGAAAGTTGCTAGATCCTCTGGGACCATTAGGCCCCTCAGGGGGAGGGACATAAACTGTAGATGGTTCTATGTTAGAGGTCTGCCCTTGACTAGGTACAATTCTGGTGCCAAATAAAGTAGGTCATGCTGGGGGTTGCCCCTCGGCACTAGAAGGTACTGACAAAACGGGAATTGAAGGTTGGGCCCCAGGTGCAGAAGACCTAGGAAGATTGGGAACAGACATAACATGAGAGGTGGTGGGGAAGATTGGGAACACACATAACATGAGAGGTGGTTGTGTGGTGTTACCACACAATCTATAATCGGTTCAATTGGTCTCACAGAATCGACAAGTGAATGATATCCCATAGGAACATATGTGGAACATGATGGTGTCAGGCCTAATAGTTCATATATTTGCTTGTCAATCTCCTGTGCACAGAGAATGGCAGCATGATATTTCCTACATTCTTCTTCATCTTCAAAAGAGTTTAAGTGGGTTCCAAATGAGGCAATGCCCTGTCCTATAGAGGTGTACCAAAATGGAGCATTGGGACCATAATCCAGATGGGTTGTATCATCAACATGACCTTTTATGGGAGAATGGAATGAGGTATTTCCCTGAGAAGGTTGTTGGACCAAGGGAGGTAAGTGTGAATAATATGGTACTCCACTTTCTGCAACCAAATTATCTCCCACTTGGGAGGTGGTAGCAGCTCCTTGATTGATAGCTTCCATTGGATTTTCTCCTAAACTGGGAGTAAAATTGGGTGGCAAGCCCTGTACTCTTATGGATTGTCTTAACTCAGCCAGTTTGTACAGTTCCTATCTAACCCAGGGTCTAAAAAACTAGAAAACACACCAAAAAATTTCCCTACACAAGCTATAGGTCAAAACAAGCACACTTAAAATGATAGGAGGAGTTCAAAAAGTCAGGTCTCTCACTAGGATTGTCAAGAAGGTGCCACTCACGATATACCTCGAGGGTACGTGCGTAGTAATATCCCCAAATGCTATTTTCAGTGTATGGCTCCAAGCAAGACGACCAAAGGGATTTTCTCAGATGGATAGGGCATCCTAGTGGGGTCTCCCGATATACTTAACGTACGTGGGAGCTCGAATTGGTAGTAGTGTTGTCTAATGCATAACCATACACAAGGGGCCTTCCGATATACAATCGAATACATTAAGTACCTTTTTATATACCTCAAGGGTACGTGAAGGGCCATTCGATATACTAATGGTACGTGGAAGAACCGCGTGAGTCTCAAATTGTAATGCGGACAAATAATGACATCTCCTATGCTTAACGACGCCCGAACACGTCTCTAACCTATCACTCCAATTGCTACGTAAATTTTAACCTATAACTACCATTAAGTTTAAAGTGGACAGTTATGTGAATGCATGATGTTTTGACAGAAAAGTAAAACCATGCAGTATGCTTATGCAAATATTTCACTTTACCTTTCAGTATGCCTACTTATGGGAGGGAAAGAGAGTATTTTCTTTTGTTTCAAAACCAAAAAATACTTCCAAACAATAGTCTTGAACACAAAATCAAAGACAAGCAGTACTTTTCCAAATTTATTTCTCTTTTCTAAAAGCAATGAGAAGGGGAAGAATCTCTTTTCCTAAAAGAAAAACAAGAAGCACACTATATGCAAATGCACTCTAATTTTTCAATTTTCTCAAAACATAAGCAAATCTAACTTAAAACTACCATATTTTTTATTTTGATTGAGATAGTTCTAAATGCATAAGAGACGAAAGAACATGAAGATCCTAAAATCTTGTGAAGCAAATCAGAGAACTAATGTGCAACGCTCAATGATGATAACCTAGTCTCAGTCAAAATTTTCTTTTTTAAAGGAAGAAAAATAAGTTTACTATGCAAACAAGAAATGAAACCTAGAATCTAACCAAATGTTGTTCTTCTAGTCTATTCAACAGAAACAAAAAGAGATCTTACTGATACCCTAAGCTTTTAAAGAAACAAGAAATCCTTTCGCAAACACAACCAAGAAGCACCAAAGTGAATGAACAATAAAAAATACTAATCTAGCTTTTGAATTTCCTAATCAAACCAATCTTAAACCATATAATTTCAAGCCACAAGCATCAGATCCTGTCACACAAGCCTGACAGTGCAGGACTGAAAGCAACACAACTCAAATTTTTACAAAAAAAAAATGAGGAAAAAGGGCCTTGGAATGATGCCTACCTGGCACCGCACTTCTCAGGTGTTGACAGGGCGGTTCTATCCCAGCACCACTTCTCGCCAACAGGATACAGGTGGTGGCACTGCGTGCTTCACACTCTGTTCAGGTGGTGGCACCGCTCTTTGTACATTGCATGGGCGTGGTTCACTATAGAAAACCAAAACAAAAAGAGAACGATAGATCAAGTCAGAAAAGACTAGATCAAGGTCAAAACAGCTAGATTGAGTATAAAAACATAGCATAAAAGGTTGAAATGATTCAAATCTGAACAGATTTGGAAGTTTCAAACCCAAATGGACTAAGTCAGAAAGCAAATCTGATTGAGGAGAGTTGGAGAAGGATCCTAGATTCGGACAAGAGTTGAAAACTGAGGAAGATTAGAACAACTGATACATATATCTAATCCCCCGCGGAGTCGCCAGATTTGTTAGCTAGAATATTTCACCTTCTGCAGACAGTAAGGTGTTCCACTGGTCTGAATGGTTCAAATCCAGGACAAATGAAGGACAGAGGTTGAAGACCCTCCCTGGATGCCGTAGATACCTGGAATGTGATGCTTTGATAGTATCCCTATGTACCTGCAATTAGCTTAAACACGCAAACACATCAAAGCTGCTAGAATATAATCTACTGATCCATGTTAGTGACTAAGGAATCTAACAACATACATGTGAAATCAAACAACAATAGTAATGTGGGACGAAAATAAACTTGCATTAAGATAAAAAATGGAGAAGTTTACAACCAATCAAGCCTTAGTGTTGACATGCATCTCCATGAAAGCAAGCACTCTCATCCCCATAAGCTCCGACTTTAGCTCTCTATGCTCTCCAATGGCTTGGGCCAAGTAATCAATCCAACAGCATAACAATACCTTAATAGTTCTCTCCTTCAATCATGGATATGAGCTTGTATTTATAAGACTCAATGGATAGGGATGGTTGAGAGATTAGTGGATGAGGTGGCCTCTAAGATCCTAGGATGAGGGATCTCAAGCTCAACTGACCCACAATGATAGGGATAAGGGAGGACATGAGGCTTATGATCTAGAAGCCTTGAGAATCTTCTCTTTTTCCCTTTTTACCTAGGGCACCGTGTTTCTCCTTCAATGATAGAGCGGTTCTGGTAAGAAAAACTTATGGACTAAGGGCCATAAGCGGTGGCACTGATTGTGGACAATAAGGGATAGGTAGTGCAAACAAGATACCGCTCCTGGACAACAGGAAAAACGCGGTGCTGGGAATTTTCATGAAAGATTGACAATTAGCATGGGTTTCCACTCCAAGTGCTAGGATTAAGGGCAAATAGGTATGTCAAAGGTCTTATCACACGATGATGACATGATTTTGGTATAATAGATTTAAATATTGTGGACCTTCAATAAAGGCTAGGTGGTCTAATCACCTACAAAATCCTATTTATGTTTTCTTGGAGGTGTTGCTACTAGAATACTGCCCTTATAGAAGAGTGTTAACAACCAAAATTTTTCACATGCCATGTCATCGTCTTTGTCATCCATACACATCATAATTCTAGATTGGTGGCACCACTTTGCCACCTCATTGCATCCACATGACCTTGAGGAAGTTATAAAAAACCAAAAATGGAAAATCAAACCTTAATTTTGCTGCCTTAGATGGAGGTCACACATTTTCCCTCAAATGCAGTGACCTGAGTCACACCTTTTACTTCTAAATCACCAACTTGAGTTGCACCTTTTCCCTAGATAAGTGTGAATTGGTCCCAAAATTTATTTTCGACACTTCCTGCCTTGTCAATAACGAAAGGGGGGAAAATTGGCATTAACCCTAATGTGGCATGTTGATTGGAATATTTCACCTCCTGCAGACAGCAAGGTGTTCCGCTGGTATGAATGGTTCAGATCCAGAACAAATAGATCACAGAGGTTGATAAATCCCCCTAGACACTGTAGATATCTAGAATACAAGGCATTGATAGTTCACCTGTGTACTTGTAAAAGAGTTCAACACGAAACAAATCAAAGCAACCAGAATATGATCTACTAATCTATGCTAGTGACTAAGGAATCTAGCAATATATATTTGAAATCAAAACATTTACAATATATATGAGACATAAAATCAATTTGCATTAGAAATATGAAGAAGTTTACAACCAAGCCTTAGTGTTGACATGCATCTCCATGAAACCAACTCTTCATCCCCAAAAGCTCCGACACTAGCTCTCTATGCTCTCTCCAAATGATCTGGGGCCAAGAATCAGTCCAACAGCATAACAATACCTTCAATGTTCTCCCCTCAACCATGGCTATGAGCTCATATATATAGGGCTTTAATGGATAGAGATGGTTGAGAAATTAGTGGGTGAGGTGGCCTATAAGATCCTAGGATGAGGGATCTTGAGCTCAACCAACCCACAGTAGTAGGGATAAGAGATATCTTGAGGCTTATCATCTAGAAGCGTCGAGAAGCTTCTCTTTTTACCCTTTTATCCAGGGTACCATGATTTTCCTTCTTTGACAGAGTGGTTCTGATAATAACCACCTATGGACCAAGGGTGACAGGCGGTGGCACCACTTGTGGAAAACCGATGAAAAGCGGTGCGAACAGGGGTACCGCTCCTGGTTAAGGGAGCATGAGCGGTGCTGGGAATTTGTATGATAGAATGATAAGAAACCATTTAGTCTTCACTCCAGAAGCTGGGATTTCAGGGCAAGTAGGTATGTCAAAGGTCTTATCACCTGATGGTGACAGGATTTTGGTATAACAGGATGCCCCCCAAATCATGAGTCTTAGAGTGATACGATAAACAAGAGCTTTGAGAACAAGTCGTTTCCAGGAGATGAAAATGTTGGCTCGATCGAAGCGTGCTGTCAAGTAGGAATCTGTAGTACATCAGTATGTTGACTCATAGACACAAGTAACCAAACTCTTAGCTACAGACCAATACAAGGCAGATCCATGAGTGGAATAAAAAATCATGGCTACTAGAATATAACGTAGATCCATGTGATAGAGGACTCAAACTTGGACATAGCTACTAGACATACAACGCAGATCTATGTCATACATATGCAAATTTGAGCATAGCCATGACCATACAAATTTGGATCCATGCTTTATATACAAAACTCCATCACAGCCTAGGGAAAAAGCAATGAGCACTTTTAAACAAATACCCAGGGTCTTCGTCTCGTCTTCCACAAAGTACGAGTCTATCCATGTGATTACAATGATCTGAATTCAAACATGGTAGAAACCACTTGATTACCAGCCAATGATGTGAATCATTAACAAGTGTGAGGGAGATCACCATTAATGTCAATGATTCCCAAGGTACCCTAGGACAATCTACTCAAGTGCGAATAGATGTCGTGATGTTGAGCACCCAGTCGATTCTATCGATCAAAGGTCAATGATGTGAACCAATGTTGAGAGCGAGAGAATCTATCATTAAGGAATACAAATCTCAAGGTATTGAATATTGTTTCTAAGACTATTTCCTGGATGATGAGCTGATGTCGACAGGAATAGTCTCGTCGAAGGAGGGTCTCGATGAGTCCCACATCGACGACATGCAACTGAGAACATAGTTCTGGAATGATGTGAACATAGTAACCACATGACTGACTCAAAGATACTGAAACAAAGGCTGTGTATACTACAGAGGTAAGACTTCTTCGAATTCCCTTTGAACATCGGGCGGCATGACAAAATGACTTGGCAGCATGACTAGACAGGACAGATACACAATGCGACAGTGGAAAATGCATTCTTTTGAAAGACTCAAAGGATTGACATGACTCATGAAAGTGGATCATCACGGAGATTAGCTAAATACCCAATTGATCGACATGATTGTGCAGACAAGTGCCATGTTCAAAGGTAACAACAAAAAACTACCATTATTTGAAAAATGATTCCCTTTCCCATTCCCCCCATCATGATCGATGAGTCCCTCTTTTCGGTTTTACGAGGGTAACAAACACTCGATATAGCTTGTCAAAAGACAAGTCCAGTATCATATGTTTTATGAACCTGAGAGAGGATGGGCTCATTCCCAAAACAGGTCCCTTGATGTTTAATTTAACGAGTCCACTGAAAGAAAACTCAGTATCGTTCATGTTTAGAGAGTCTGAACGAATACGTAAGAAGACTCCATGGGGGTCCTTTTTCGTATGATTTAGTCTCTAAGGCCCAAAAAAGTATAAAATCATACCTCAGAGAACTCTTCCAGTCATGATTGGCTAGAGCATTCCTTTCTCATAAATAGTACTGTCTGAACCGAGAAAGAGATAACCTACCATTGGATAGACGAGTCTTCAAATCCTTTAACGAGCGTGAAGAAGACAAGACCGCTCGACGATCTTTTCATGTTTAGGGAGTCTGAAAAGGGTTTAAAGAGAACTCCATGAAGTTTCTTTACATAATGTCACTTTTTACGAGCCTGGAAATATTTGGAAACGGACTCGACTATCTTTTCATGTTTAAGGAGTTTGAAAGAAGATGTGAAAAGAAGACTCCATAACGTTTGTTTACATAATATTGTATTTTACGAGCCTGGAAAGAAACTTGAACTAGACTCGGAACTTTGATACTAGATTTTACTGAGCTTGAAAAAGTGTCGTAATAAATGCTCAACGACCTTTTTCGTTTTGTGAAAGTACAAAAAATCCATAAACAAACTTTCCAAAGCTTATACTAAAGTCAACTTGCAGACGAGTCATAAACAAGTGTTAAATGCATCCAAAATCAACATTACGGGATTACGGCAAATAGATTTAGACTAGAACATGATGGAATATCAAAACTATACTAAGTCAGACCCAAAAAATGTCTATATAAGGCAAGTAAATAGTAAAAAGCCAAACATTTCACTATTTACCTCTTGGCAGAGAGAACTTGGAGCATTTTTTAGCCAGATCTTCCACAGCTGATATTGGGAGTTTCCACCGTCTGTTTTCAGTCTCGCCAGTTGCAGGTAAGAGATAAGACCTTCTTCTTTCATTTCATAGCTTTCATTTTGGGATTTGATGGGGTTTTAGGCCTATTTAGCAAGCCCTAAAATCCTATTTGCGGGCACCGTGGCTACCCCTTGTGGGATAGGCGGTGCCACCTGAGAACCGTGCCAAAGACAAGGTGAACAAGCGATGCCATCGCCTGTATCCAATGGGGCACAGGAGGTGTCGATCATGGAGAAATTTAACCAATGATATATACAAAACTAGCTCATTCTTTTGATTTATAATGATTTAAGGATGATATTGATGTATACCATTGTTGTTTTGGCAGGTCTAGGCTTCCAAAATATGGTGATATGGAAGGAAAGAACTCATGATGACGAGGATGCCACTGCTGAAAGGAATCCGGTGTGTATTGCTGCACTCTAGAACTGTGGAATTCTAAAGTTCTTCCGGACACCAAGCATGGTGTCCCACGAGAGACTACTGGAACACATACTGAGAATGTGGAATCCAGAATAGCAGTATTTCAAGGTGGGGGCACATATACTTACAGTGGAGGTAGAGGAGCATCTACTTCTTGATTCGCCTGTCGAGACAGGGTGCCCCTATCTCACTGATAGGTTCCCGTGGTGGGGACATTACCACCAGAGAGCTCATAGATCGACATTGTGCACCATGTACAGGTACATCGGGGAAGAAAATCCCCATTAGGGCAGTGACAGACAAGGCTCTACGGATCGTTCTATTCACCATGTATAGGGTGGCAGGGAGTTAGGGTGTACATCAGGCTTCCAGGGCACATATGTTGTATTCCCTAGAGGTAATGGCACCTACAGTGTTCAACTGGGTAGAATCATTGCTTCCAATCTTCAAGGATCAGTTGACTAAATGTCGGCAGGGAGAGCTGAAGCAATTTGGCTTTGGTTCCATCTTAGCTTGTTTCTTCTTTGAGTGGGTCCCCCAGATGAGGCCCCAGGTGACTTTTCAGAGTCTGAGAGCATGGGACCCCCGCATGCTGAGGTGGGTCCAGGTCATGGCTCACACAGGAGCGGGTAGGGGTAGAGTGAAGTTCGATGATGCGTTCTTTAGATGGTTGCGAGATCAGATGCTCATGGTCGAGGACTATGCGTATGCGGGAACAGATTTTATAGGTGATCCTGACCTACCACTCCTGCCTAGAGGGCAATGGGGAGACATTGGTAAGAAACAAGAAACCCTAAAGAATAAAAATGTTTTTATGTTTTATATTTTTTTATGATAAGTGACGAGACCTATTTGTCTTCATGCAGATGTTGGAGCAGCAAGGTCTAGAGGAGCATCTCCATTAGATAGGCGAGATGGAGCTCACTTCATGCCACAGGGTGATGATATTAGGGAGCTGGAGGAGAACCTTGAGAGGTTGAGTCTGGACATCCCATATGCTAACATAGATGATCTCCCGACTAGATACCAGAGATCTATGATGGGAGTACCAGGTTGATTCAGTAGGCTACTTTGCAGGGTGGCTCGAGCAGTGATGTGCTATCACGAGCACCACTAGTAGATGACAAATATATACCGAAAGCTAATAGCTTCAGGATTTTGTATGATGATTTTGCCTAAAATCCTACGTGCTTCAGAAGAGGTCTCGAGACCTATTTTTTGTAACATTTTTTGTATATATATATACAGAATTTTACATGATGTTTATACGTTTCAAATGGATGAATTCATTTTCTATGAGTTCTATGTGTCTTTAAATGTTTATTTACAATGTACCATATTTGATTAACGTCATGAATGGGAAATATGCCAATCTAGGATGTAATTAGCCAATGAATAAGAAACTACATTATGTTCCCTAGGGATATGCCTATATGTAATAGTTCCAAATGATCTTTGTAACAAACGTACCCTCCGGAAGAGGTGGAGGAGCACCAGGTTCCTAATGGTGTAGATATGGTTTAAATGATAAACCATGAGCTGAGAGTCCATAAAAAATACTAGATCACGGACATCCTGGGAGGCAGCTTCAGTCAAAAGACTGATGACTGCTTCATACTCGACAATGTTATTAGTAGCGGGACCTAAGCAAACCGCTCCTGAATTAACCAAATATTCAGCTGGGGAATAGAGAACCCAAGAAGCCATGGCTAGATTCAAGGTGTGGTGGAAAGCACCATCAGCAAAGTCGTATAAATCCATCTGCATGACCAAAACATGGTATAAACATATGCGGGCACCAAAACTCAAAACCATCTTGAAAATACTGAAACACACTGCAAGTCAATCAATATACATATATATAAGATACCATCCAAGAAGACCCAGGCATAGTACCTTTTCAGTTATAACCCATTGTGAGGTTTCCCTAAAGGGATTCCATCATAATATACCAACTCATAGGCTCCTTTCTCTAACACCTTGGAAATAATGAAAGGTCCATACCACATAGACTTGAACTTACCCTTTCCTAGCTTGTCATATCTCTGGTCATAAGTCAAAACTAGGTCACCCTCGTTGAAAAAATGAGGCTATATGGATTTATCATACTGCGCCTTCACGCATTTCTTATGTGCCTCATTAGCCAAGGTAGCATCTCTACGAGTCTCATCAAGGTTATTCAAGTACAAAAATCTCACTTCCTCTGTGGAAGTGTCTGGGAGAAGTTCGACGGTGAGTTGTAAAGATGGAATTTGACATTGGATAGGCAAGACAACTTCAAGTCTATAGACAAGCTGGAATAGTGTGAAACTAGTAGCTGTTTTCATGAAAGTCCGATACGCCCAAAGAGCGGAAAAAAGAACGAGATGCCAATTGGATTTATGATCTCCAACCATCCAACAAAGCATAGTTTTCAAAACCTTGTTAATGGCCTCTACCTGACCATTAGCTTGTGGATAATACAGCGTAGAGTTTTCATGGCGAAAAACTAGCTTGGCACTCAATTCCTCCATCATTTGATTACGGAAATGTGATCCGTGATCAGTGACGATGGACTGCAAAACTCCAAATCTAGCTATGATATGATTGAACAAGAAGAGAGCGGCAATCTTACCATCTTCTATATATGTAGGCATGGCCTCAACCCATTTTGTAAAATAATCCACGGCTACGATGATGTAACCATGCCCCCCGATTGAGGTAGGTTTACAATGCATGAAGTCAATCCCCCATTTGGAAAAAGGGCCAACGACAATGACGGGGTGAAGCGGAGCAAGATGGGTGCGCATTTTGGGATAAAAATGTTGGCATGGTGGGAATTTATTAACAGCCTCATGATAGTCTTTGAAGACAGAAGGCCAAAAATAACCAGCACAAAGAATTTTCTAGGCTGTAGCCATCCCAGATAAATGATCGCCACATGCTCCAGAGTGGCAATCATTTAACATGTGTTCAACCTCCTCATGAGTGAGGCATCCCTGGAGAATGGAGTCAATCCCACGTCTATACAAGGTATCATGCAAGATGAGGTAGTATTTCACGTGGTGACGAATGCGGCGATGATCATCGCGAGATAGATGTGGCTGAAAATGCTGGGTCTAGAGATAAATCAACAAATATCCATACCAAGGATCAGTAGTGCTAATTAGGAATAGGAATTCATCCGAAAATGAATCGCTGGACTCAGATTCCGTGGTAGCACAGGGAAGGTCACATATAAGCTCAGTGAAAACCAAGGATTTCTTTGATGTAGCCTTGGCAAACTCAAGATCGAACTCGTGAAGGATGACGATCCAATGGGAGTACTTGCCCCCGAGTACCTGACGAGTCAGAATATAGTATATAGGGTTCTGGTTTGCCAATACGGTGGTAGTGCAAAGCAGAATGTAGTGACAAAATTTTTGCATAGCAATGACTGTGGCCAAAGCTAGCTTCTCCACATGTGAATAACGGGTTTCAAAATCAATAAGATTCTTACTAGCGTAATAAATCACATTCTCTTGACCGTGGATATTGTCCTGCACTAAAACCATGGCGATGGTAGTAGCAGAGGCAGCAATATACAAGAGAAAGTATTTTGAATAGTCTGGGGGGTGTATCACGGGTGAATGAGTCAGAGCATGCTTAATACTATCAAAGGTGCGTTGGGCCTGGTCATCCCAGAAGAATGGAGTGTTCTTCTTGAGGAGATGCATATAATCGTGCATTTTCTCAGCGAAATTGCACACGAAACGACGGAGAAAGTTTGCCTTCCCCTACAAAATTTGGAGTTCAAGGATGGTGGTTGGGGCTGGTAGATTAATGATGGTGGTAATCTGCAAAGGATTGATCTAGATGCCATCTTTGGATACCACAAAGCCAAGCAGATGTCCCGTCTCAACGCAAAAAACACATTTATGCGGATTGAGCTGTATATTATAATGATGACATCTCAGGAATATGTCTCGAAGATGACCAGGGTGGTCCTCCTGTCACTGTGAATGAGCAGGGAGGTCGTTAATGTACGGTTCAACAATATGTTTAATGTCATGAAACGCATAGGACATCGCACGCTAGAACGTGGCACCATATTTTTTCAAGCCGAAAGGTAACTTCTTATATGCAAAGGTTCCCCATGGGAAAATGAATGCCATCTTATGCTGATCGGCGGGCAATATCTCAATCTGATTGTAGCCGAAGAAGCCATCCATGAATGAAAATATGACACTTCCAGCACAGTTGTCGATAATGTGATTGATGTGCAGGGTAGGAAAGTTGTCTTTGGGATAGGAAAGTTGTCTTTGGGACAAGCTTTAGTTAAATCCCTAAAGTCGATACAGACTCTAATGGTGCCCTACTTTTTATTGACAGGGACAACGTTCGATACTCATTTTGTCAGAGGTACAGGATAAATAAAACCAGCTTTCAGAAGTTTCTCAATCTCAGCTTTAATAGCTGCAGCCTTCCTAGGATGGACTTGCCTAAGTTTCTGCCTGACAGGTTTAGCCGTGGGATAAGTTTTAATCTCATGGACCACAATGGAAGGGTCAATCCCTGGCATCTCCTCACAGGACCAGGAAAAAATATCACGGAACTCCTTAAAAAGTGCCTTATATGCTTCAGATTCATCTGTGGAGCAGTTTTGTCCAACATGAACATGCTCAATAACATTAGGCTTGGTTGATATGTCAATTGGGTTCATCTGAGTAATGTCACAAAGGTTTCCTTCAGAATCTGTATCTTGCAACAATATAGGACTTTGTGGAACGTTGACGATATCGGTAGGAAACAAGGATGCAAAATCATAGCTGCCTGAACTGGTGTTGGGGAGGAGCATGGATCTATGATGGTGATCCTCCCCAATGGGCTCACCCATGTTCATGATCTTTGTAATGGACTTGTCAGAAGGAAAAGTCACGGAGAGATAGTCTAGAACCAGAAGAGAAGGTGCTAACTAGTACGGTAAATGGTAAGGATCCGAAGCCACTAAATGAATGTCATTAGTGTTATCATTAGAACAAGTTTGAATGGTGTCATGCATAGCTTTGTGCGGGATCAACAAGGTGGACTCGACAACATTTGTGCCCTGGGGCTCAATATCAAAAGAAGCAATCATATGTACTGTCATGATATCTGTGCTAGGAGGAGTGGAGGGAAAAATCCCCATAAGGGATGAATCCTTCAGCATACCTACCCCAATCGACTGGTGAGGGGAAGGGGACTGACCTAACATGGGGATGTTATTAGCCGTAGAGGTAGTAACATCCAGCATACAGAAATCAAGCTTGTCAATAGTAACAATTCTCTCGAGATGCGGGAATTGGACTGTTTGAAATACTGTTGAAGCAACGACATTCATGGCATAGAACCAATTCCTTCCTAAAAGGATGTTATAATCTAAAGGGGCATCTACCACTTCTACTTGGATGGAAACAGTTTTTCCCCCCAGCTCAACCGCTAGGGCTGATACGAGGCCGTGGGGTTGGAATCCTCGTCCATCAAAGGCTTTAAGGGTCGTAGGTGATGTAACAAGCTCGGGAGAGCCAAGAACTTTCCAACAAGTCAGAGATAACACCAATGCCGAAGCTCCTTCATCTAGTACTTTTTGAAAGACTTTCTTTGCAACTACTTTCATAATGATCTGAAAAGCAAGTTTATGTGGTAATCTAGGTTTATAGTTCTCAACATTGAAGCGAATCAAGTTAGTGTTATCTGGGTCTACAGCTCCTAATGCAGTCAACAAGTTCTTGCGCTGTGTAGGGCAACTTTGGAGTACTTCTAGGGTAGACATCGCACAAGGTTCCTGAGCAAGATCTTCAACCAAATTATAGAATTGAGTAGCTTGGGCATTGGGATTAAAGACAGCCTTCTGAAGAGTACTCTTTGGTGGGCGCAAAATCATGTCGAGAGTAGGCTTCTCGATAGACAAGGGAACAGTAGATGAGTATTCCAGAGAATTAGTGGAGGGAGCTTTCCCTGAAGAAGATTGGTATTCTTGCTTATCTACGGGTTTATCATAATTCTTGCTTCGAGTTTGCAGATGGATGGTATCTGAGGACATCATACGAATTTCCTCTGATGAACTAGAGTTACCCTGGTTCGACATGTGGTCTACCAGCTATTGTTGAGAGGGGAAAGGATCTGTAAGTACTACAGGTGTAGGGTTAGACTTCAAAAACTGGGAGATTTCATCCCGACGGGGACACTCTTTAGAGAAGTGGTTGCCACCACATAACAGACAAGGGTATTTAGCCTTCCTTTTCCCTGTGTTGTTGTCATTATGGGTTGATTATGGGGTCTCTTGCTAGTTTCTAGGTTTTTTATTTTGAATTTTACCTTTCTTTTTATTACCTGAGGTTTGAGTACTTCGAATAGAATTGACCTCGGCAGAAACCTTGGTAGTCAAAGGAGTAGCAGGTTGGGTTTGCTTGGTAGGTTTCACTGCGGATGGGGACTGGATTGAACCAATAATCCCGTCAATAGGTAATTCTACTGATGGCTTGGTAGGGTCAGTGCTGGGGCGAGGAGCTTGAGGAATCAGGTCATAAAGGGTCTCGGACTGGGAATAGACCAAGTCTAGGTACTGAGCCTGACTAATAGCCTGCTCTTCAGTAACGACACCGCCCATGGCCACATCTCGGGCAATAGGAGGCAACAAGGACTTAGTGAACCAATCAGCTAACAACTGATCTGGAATAGGGGCCTTAATAAGCCTTCTCCGTCTTCTCCACTCATGAATATGATCAGAAATGTGGGTGGAGGTGTTCTGTCATAGAGAGGTTAAGAGATCAGTGCCCATTTCATAGCGAATACAGAGCTGAAAGTGCGTAAGAAATACGGTTGCCAATGAGACAAAATCCACAAACGAATGTTGTGGGAGTTCAATATACCACTTCGTGGCTGTACCGGTCAAAGTTCACTGAAAGAGTCATAATCAGATTGAATCATCCATGAGGGAGTTCGAGGAACACCACAAATGAAAAGTCATGACATGGTTCCGCGGATCTTCACCCTACTTCCCATAGAATTTTGGAATGTCTGATGGTAACTTTACCGGAATGGGAGGCCATGAGAGATTATGTCGAATGGGATCATTAATCAACTTGGACAAATCAGGCAAGTCCAAAGTTGCAAGGAAAGGTAACTGTCTATTGGGCTACACATACTGGTAATATTGATATGGCATGAAACTACCAGTAGGACCATCGGTTGACTGAAAAACAGGTTGCTATGAGGAATAACTACCGAGAAATCCACCCATTGGGGGTTGATTTCTGGAATTAAGACCACTAGGACCACCAGGGCCTCCAGGAGGAGGACCGCCAGAGCCACCAGGACCACCAGGAGTCAGACCACTAGACCCTCCGAAACCTCTAGGAGGTGGGAAGCCTTCAGAGCCACCAGAACCACTAGGTGGAGGGCCACCAGACCCTCCAAATCCATAAGGAGGAAAGCCACTAGGTCCCCCAGGACCACTAGGACTGCCAGGACTAAGAGGAGGACCGCCAGGCCCTCAAGGACCATTAGGTCCCCCAGGGAGAGGACCACCATAAGGTGGTCCTCCCACACCTCCCACAATATGTATGGGTATCCCTCCCATGGCTGGCATGTAAGACCAGTTGGGTTTCCCCCATGGCGTAAAAGTGTTTCTAGGGAATGGAATTCCATTAGGATTGGATGGATTATTACCTACAAGTATTTGATAACCATAACCACTATAAGACTGGATGGCCACAGGTTGTTCCCCCAAGGGCTGACCTGAACTAGATGGGGGATTTACCACATTAGTGTTGGTGGGAGGGACAAAAACTAGAGATGTTTCTATTTTAGAGGTCTGCTCTTGACTAGGTACAACTCCGAGATCAGATAACATAGTTCGTGCTGGGGGTTGCCCCCCAGTGTTCAAAGGTACTGAAGACACAGGAATTGAAGGTTGGGCCCCAGATGCAAAATATCTGGGCGGATTTGGATTAGACATAACATAAGAGGTGAGAGGGGTGGGAATTTGACCTGGGATGTGGGTTGTTAATGGACGATCTATAATCAGTCCAATGGGTCTCATAGAATTGGCTAGTGAACGATATCCCATAGGAAGGAATGTGGAATGAACTGGTGAAGAGCCTAGTATGTTGTCAATCTATGTTTCTACCTCCTGTGCACGGAGGATAGTAGCGTGGTATTTCCTGCGTTCTTCTTCACTTTCAGGAGAACTTACATGGGTGCCAAATGAGGCAATGGCCTGTCCAATAGGTGTCTCCTGAAAAGGATCATGAGGACCAAAATTTGGATGGGTATCATCAACATGATCTTCCATGGGAGGATGGAGTGATGAATCCTCACGGGAAGGCTGTTGGACCAAGGGAGGTGAGTGTGAAGAATATGGTACTCCACTTTCTACCACCACATGATCTCCCACTTGGGAGGTGGTAGCAGCTCCTCGGTCGATAGCTTCCATCAGATTTCCTCCTGAAATAGAAGTGAAATCAGGTGGCAAGCCCCGTACTCTCCTGGACTGTCTTAAATCAACCAGTGTGTACAGTTCCTATCTAACCTAGGGTCTAAAAATCTAGAAAAAACACACCAAAAGACTTCCCTACTCAAACTATAGGTCAAAACAAGCAGACTTAAAATGATTGAACGAGTTCAAAAAGTCAGGTCTCTCACTAAGATTGTCAAGTTGGTGCCACTCGCGATATACCTCGAGGGTACGTGCGTAGTAATCTCCTTGAATGCTGTTTTCGGTGTATGGCTCCAAACAAGACAGACAAAGGGCATTTCTTAGATAGATAAGGTACCCTAGTGGGGTCTCCCGATATACTCAAGGTACATGGGTGCTCAAATCAGCAGTAGTGCTGTCTAATGCATAACCATACACAAGGGGCCTTCCGATATACATTCGAGTATGTGAAGTACCTTTCTATATACCTCAAGGGTACGTGAAAGGTCGTTCGATATACCGACAGTACGTGGAAGAACTGCACGAGTCTCAGAATGTAATGCTGACAAATAACGATAGCTCCTACGTTTTACGACGCCCAAACACGTCTCCCCAAACATGTCTCTAACCTATCACTTAAGTTACTACGTAAATTTTAACCTACAACTACCGTTGATTTTAACTTGTACATTTAGGTGAATGCATGATGTTCTGATAGAAAAGTAAAACCATGCAGTATGCTTGTGAAAATATTCACTTTACCTTTCAATATGCCTACTTACAGGAGGGAAGAGAGAATTTTTCTTTTGGTTTCAAGACCAAAAAATCATACCAATCAACAATCATGAACATCAAATCAAAGACAAGCAAATACTTCTACAAACCAAATTCTTCTTTCCGAAAGTAAATGGGAAGGGTGAGAATCTCTTTTCCTAAAAGAACAACACCAAGCACACCTATATGCCAATGCACTCTAACTTTTCAAATTTCTTAAAAACATAAGAAAATCCAACTTAAAACTACCATTTTTTTTAAAATTTTGATCAAGATAGTCCTATATGCATGAGAGACGAAAGATCATAAAGGTCCTGAAAGCTTATGAAGCTAATCAGAAAACCCAAATCCAATGCTAAAATCTGATGTCCTAATCTCAAGCAAAACTTTTCTTTTTTGAAGGGAAGAAAAAGAAGTTTAATATGCAAGCAAGAAATGAAGTCTAGAAGCTAATCTAATGTTCTTCTTTTAGTACATGCAACGAAAAGAGAATTCAATGAGCACCCTAACTTTCAGAAAACAAGAAATCCTTCTTTAAACACAACCAATGAGAAAGAAGTGGATGAACAATAAAAAAGACTAAACAAATTTTGAAATTCCACTCAAAATCAATCTTAAACCATCAAAGTAGCAAGCCACACACATCAGATTCAATAACACATGCCTGATAACAGAACTGAAAGCAATCAAAATTCCAAATTTTTACAAAGAAAAATGAGGAAAAAGGGGTTTTGGACTAATTCCTACCTGGTACCGTGCTTTGTAGGTGTCATAAGAGCATTTCCAAAGTAGCACTACTCTTCGCTAACCAGATACAGGTGATGGCACCGCTTACTGTCCACTATGTTCAGGCAGTGGCACCGCTCCTCGCACAAAGCATTTCTAGCGGAGTCGCCAGATTTGTTGATCAGAATATTTCACCTCCTGCAGACAGCAAGGTGTTCCGCTGGTTTGAATGGTTCAGATCTAGAACAAATAGATCACAGAGGTTGATAAATCCCCCTAGATGCTGTAGAGATCTGGAATAAAAATCCTTGATAGTTCACCTGTGTACCTGCAAAAGAGTTCAACACGAAACGGATCAAAGCAACCAGAATATGATCTACTAATCTATGCTAGTGACTAAGGAATCTAGCAATAGATATCTGAAATCAAAACACCGACAATATATATGGGACAGAAAATCAACTTGCATTAGAAATATGAAGAAGTTTACAACCAAGCCTTAGTGTTGACATGCATCTCCATGAAACTAGCTCTTCATCCCCAAAAGCTCTGACTCTAGCTTTCTATGCTCTCTCCAAATGATCTTGGGCCAAGAATCAGTCCAACAGCATAACAATACCTTCAATTTTCTCCCCTCAACCATGGATATGAGCTCATATATATAGGGCTTTAATGGATAGAGATGGTTGAGAAATTAGTGGGTGAGGTGTCCTCTAAGATCCTAGGATAAGGGATCTCGAGCTCAACCAACCCACAGTAGTAGGGATAAGAGATATCTTGAGGCTTATCATCTAGAAGCCTCGAGAAGCTTCTATTTTTACCCTTTTACCCAGGGTACTGTGCTTTTCCTTCTTTGACAGAGCGGTTCTGATAATAACCACCTATGGACCAAGGGTGACAGGAGGTGGCACCGCTTGTGGACAACCGATGAAAAGCGGTGCGAACAGGGGTACCGCTCCTGGCTAAGGGAGCATGAGCGGTGCTGGGAATTTGTATGATAGATTGATAAGAAACCATTTAGTCTTCACTCCAGAAACTGGGATTTCAGGGAAAGTAGGTATGTCAAAGGTCTTATCACATGATGGTGACAGGATTTTGGTATAACAGCCCAAGCTAGGTAAAAAATTTAGGGATCAAAAACCTAAATCTATATCCTTCTCATGGCCATTATCATGCCTACAAAAATCCCTTAATATGCCTCATTCATAACACAGTTTCCATGTTTCACTCACCGTTAGTCTATTGAGACACTCTTTCGAATTATAAGCTAAAAGTATTCTCTCTTCTATTTTGCCTACAAGAGATCCTCATCGTGACAGGTGACTAGAAGTTACGAGATCACTAAAGAGACCAATGAACCATCTTTTGGATAGTTGAAAGGGACTTTTTTCTCTTCACTATATCGAGGTGATTACTCACTCTCTATTTATATTCTTTCATTCACTTAACCTTTAACTCTATTATCTAGGCTCGAGTAATATGAACTCAATTATGTAGGCTCGAGTAACCACAACTGGGGTACTAATGAATTGACTTAAATTAAATCACCTAGGGCTGACTTCTCTAGGAGAGTCTAATAACCCTAGTGCCCCACAACTGCGGGGACTTTAACCCTTGATCAATAGGAGGGTTACCCACAATGACTTTACATGACTTGTTTACATTATTGAATCTCCCGATAGGAACATTGGGGCATGACATGACTCAAGTACATTAAAGACACTTACCAGAGTAAACATCGGGGTACAACACATAAGATATACAAGTGAATACATTTCGAAGTCACAAATACATAAACACTCCCTCTTAACTAGGAAGGTATTCTCTCGACACAATTTATCAGCACAAGTCTTCTTCTCTGTATCATCTGGATCATCATCAAGTTCTTTTCATCTTCATCTTCAAGTCATCTTCATCTGGATCTGGATCATCACTCGATCTAGATCATCACCACTGGATCTAGATCATCACTGCTGGATCATCACTGGATCTAAATCATCACTTGATCTGGATCGTCTTTGGGTCATCATCACTGGTGCTATCTCTTGATTCTTCTCATCACAAGAAGTTCTATAGAGCCAACCCTTTTTTATGATGGTTGTAGGCCTAGCCTTCATGTAGGTCTTTATCATCTTCAACACTTATATCTGACCATGGAATGAACCATGTCAGAAAGGCTTTCCCAACACTTACATCTGACCATGGGAGAAACACATCCAAGAACCATGTCAGAAAGGCACGCCCAACACTCACATCTGACCATGGGAGGAACACATCCAAAACCCATGTTAGAAAGGCCCAACACTCACATCTGACCTCATCTTGTCAGAAAGGATTTGCACTTACATATTACCATGTGTAAACACATCACGCTAGAAAGGCTCTGCACTTACATCTGACCATGTGTAAACACATCGCACAAGAATGGATCTGCACTTACATTTGACCATGTGTAAACACATCGTGCTAGAATGTCTCTGCACTTACATCTGACCATGTGTAAACACATCACGACAGAATGGCTCTGCACTTACATCTGACCATGTGTAAACACATCGCGCCAGAATGGCTCTGCACTTGCATCTGACCATGTGCAAACACATTGCACCAGAATGGCTCTCAGTCCCAGACTGAAATTCCTGGTAACTAACCAGGTGCCTCCATTATCCTAGAGAATGACATCTCAACACTTAAGCTAAGCTTTAGTCCCATACTGAAATTCCTGGTAACTGAACAGGTGCCTCCATTCAAAGAATGGCATTCAATGCTTATATCTGATCATGTGAGGACACATATCACAGTCACCTCATAATGGATCAACACTCACATTTGACCATGGAAGGAACCAATCCTCTCACCAGGATAGAATGGGTCAGCCCTTACATATGACCATGGAAGGAACCAATCCTCTCACCATGTCAGAATGGCTCACGGACTCATCCCTTCCCCTTGGAGGGAACCTCGATCTAGAGAACACCAAACTTCTCCCTGAAGTATTCAAACTTCACTCTGGCCAATGGCTTAGTCAACACATTAGCTATCTGTTCATTCCTCACAACATACTAGAGCTTCATTACTCCTCTCTACAACATATCCTTGATATAGTGATATTTGATCTCGATATGCTTCGACTTGTCATGGAACACTGGGTTCTCAGACAACTTCACACAACTATGGTTGTCACAATATATACAAGTAGCATCCAACTGGAGATCAAATAAATCAGACAGTAGCTTCCTCATCCATACTACCTCACAACTAGCTAAACAAGCTGTGACATACTCTGCTTCAACTGTACGCAGTGCCACATAAGACTGTTTCTTGCTAAACCAAGAGATCACACCTGATCCCATACTGAAGCAACACCCTGAAGTGCTCTTCCTATCGATGGCATTACTTGCCCAATTTGAATCTACATAACCTTCCAAGTTAATCTTCTGATTCGCCTCATACTTGAGCCCATAATCAACTGTACCCTTTAGGTACCTCAGATTATGCTTTGCAACAATCAAGTGAACATGTCTTGGATCCATCAGGAACTGGCTCAAGGTGTTCACAGCAAAGCAAATATCTGGTCTCGTATTTGTCAGGTACATCAAGGACCCAATCATCTAACGATACATCATAGCATCAACTACTTTTGATGAAGCATCACTCAATAGATTCAGGTTCAATGCCATAGGTGTGGTCATGGCCTTGCAATCCATCATCCCAAATCTGTTCAAGATCTCTACCGCATACTTCCCTTGTCCCAGGAAAATTCCATCTACATTCTGCCACACCTCCATGCCTAGAAAGTAGTGCATCATATCCAAGTCCTTCATCTCAAACTTGGCATCAAGTCTGCTTCTTGTTACTTTAATGAGTTCCTCTTTTCTATCAGGAACAAGTCATCGACATATAACATGAGCATCACTGGTCTTCCACCTTCAACCTTGAAGAAAAGGTTGGAATCCGCTTTACTCTCAGTAAAGCCTAGAATCATCAGTAAGCTATCCAACCTATTGTACCATGTCAAATCTCAAGATATTCTGTAGTCACTCCCTCTGAAGCGGAGCATCATTCTCCCTCTGTCTTTCATACTCTATGCACTGAAACATTATGTATCGGAGTGACAAGTAGCTTCCTCTGCTACTAATATTCTATGTATCCATCTAGGATTACTAGATGCCAATATCCTCTATCTTGAACTTTTTCAAAAGTTCTTCTCACACCCATCTATGAGCTTGTTATACTCTATAGAGTTTCATCTTCAACCTTGTAGCAAAGGTTCAGATCTTCATCAAGCTCCTCATGTATTTTTTATCCCATGGGTGTCTTCTGAGCTCGTACAAGTCCTTCTTTCATTTGCACACATGATTTTTCCTGTCATGTGTCTCAACTCCCATGGGCTGCAAATGTCTCTTCATAGTCTATGTCTTCTTTTCATGAGAAGCCTCATGCTACGAATATTGCCTTGTATCCCATGATGTTTCTATATATTGCATGATGGAACTATGAAATTCCCTTCACGTATCGATACTGCATCCTAGACATGATTCTTGTTGAACTGGTCTTCCCTTTCTTCTTGGTTACTTATTCATAGCTAGAAGGTTCTGCATCAATGATGTCATTGCATTTGTCATATTATTCTTCATCTTGAACTGTTGTCACTTGTTCTTCGGAACAAGTCTCATCCTTCTTTGCTTGTAGGCTATTTTACACGATCTTTCCTACAAGTCAAATGCATTAGTTGTATGGTTATAAACATTTCATAAGGTATAATCATAATGAAAATTTCTTTTGCATCAAGATATATGATTATGCAACTATTTTATCCAATACAACATTCATCCATATCTCACGGAAAATTTATAGATGCCTTCCATCTCTACCAGGACAACATTGAGATTGTGCACTAATCCATTATGTCAGCAAAGAGGTTTCATTCTATATAAGTAGCAATGGAGAGTTGTATAGAACCATGAGCTACTTACCCATTACATGCATATTAGTAGTATATTGTCATTAATGCAAACATTCTATCATACATCAACTGAATATAAACAAATGCATAACAAAACAATATCATGAAATGACGATTGAATACTTATCTTTATTTGTTTCATGGGTAGACTCCTTCTTGAGCCTTCAGGTTCATCATCTTCTTCATTCATTATTTATTATCCAAATGCTAAGATGGATAAGAGTTTCTTCAAGAGTTGAGTCCTTCGTATTCCTCATCGCTTGAGGGATCTTCTTTGGATGGTGAGAGCTTGATCTGTAGTTGCTCCCATCTTCTTTTCTCTTATTATGAGTCAAGCTTCTTCTTATGTGTGCTCTTCCCAGAGTCTGCTGAAAGTAATAACTTCCTTCTGGAAGACATTCCTTGAATGAATGAATTCCATGATCCTGGGAGGCCATTCAAGGTGGTTATCACATATTCTACATTCTGCACTTCTTCTTCTACCGCTTCAAGTTGTTCTTTGATTTAAGAGACCCTTGTAAAGTATGACTGTATGGTCTCTGCATTTTGGATCTTCACATTCTTCAACTGGTTTCTTAATGTCATCTTTTGATTTATGTTCTTCCCTTCAAATAGTTTGGTCAAGGAATCAAACATCTCTTTCGATGTATTTAGGGAAGACACTTGTGGTATAAGGTGATCCGTGATTGAATCAACAATGATCTTCTTGGCCTTGACCAAGTTCTTCTTGTGTAAGGCTTTTAGCCTCATCTCCCTCTGGAACTGGAACCTCTCTACTTGTGTAGGTGTCCAATTCATTTTCTTCAGAGAGATCATATGCTTTCATGCTTGGAAGTTTTCAAATTCACCAAGCTTATCATCAAGCTGATGTGATAGATAAATTTGAAATGAGAACCTCAAATGAAAATAGCAAAAGATTAGATCTTACCGATTTGAGGTGTCCGTCCTGGTTTCGAAGCTGGTTGATCTAGGGTTTGTTAGAGAAACCCTAATTTTCAAAACTTGGAATCTTTCAGATCTGTTTGGATAGAAATATACACCTCTTCAAGGTGAGTTGTCCAATGTACTCCTTTTATGAAAAAAGTGGAGGGAAGCTCTAGTTTTCCAATTTCTGCTGCATAACTTCTCGATAATATTTCTGAGGTATATCCACAATTAATGCTCCTTTTTGTTTGAAACTTTGTACTGAGGTATCATCACATGTCATTGTTCCAACACCATAGGTTTCATTAGAATATGTTTCACGAATTGGGACTTATGAGTGGTTTCCCAAGGTGGCCTATTTCAGGACTGTTCAGAATAGTGACGTTGTATAGACTTCCACGTGTCACTGTTTCATTTTCATAGTCTGTAATGTCTACCACTGAAATTAAAGCCTGTGAAATTTCTAGAACATCTTCAGAAATTTCATTTGGACCTTCGTAGCTTGAGATATAGCGATTCTCCCTAGGTGTCCTGTTTAGGGATGAATCCTGGAAGAGGCTGGAACCCTAACTTTGAGGAATCATATCTCCTAGAATATAGTGAATCAGAGGCTGAAACTTGGAAAAAGTGTACATCAGGATTTTATATTTGACTTGTGAAATTTTTGGCCCCTCAAACCTTTGCAATCCCAATATATAGCGAATTTACCAAAACTTATCAGTTTTAGTATTTAGGGTTTTTCCATCCTGGGGTCAAACTAGGGTTTGACTTTCCTAGAGTTACACCCAACCAAAAATCTTGACCCAGGTCTCTAAACTTCAATTTTTTTAAGGAGAGAAATCCTATGCTGGGCTCACTTAAAAATTCTTCTTTTGTAAAAATCCCTAATTTCCCGCACCAAAAATGGAAAATGTTCGAAATCAAATTCTGCTTCAACAGAAAGATGCGCCCTTCATTGGAGCGTTAGCCTAGCATCCTTTTGCTGATGGATTGTGGAGAGAGAACCAAAAAGTAATAAGCCCTAGCTTCTATAGCTACATAATGTCTTCTTCTTAGGTTAGCTCTGATACCATGTTAGATTTTTATCATTTAAGCAATATGATCTTAGGACCTTTAACTGAGAGAATAACAAGCACATCAATCAAACACAAGAGACAATAGACAAAAATATTTTCCTCAGGAAAACCATAAAGGAGAAAAACCCACAACTTCCTCAGAGATAGAATCAGCAGCAAAAGTAAAACCCAAAATAGTATTATGATCTCCCGACAGCAGTAGTCTCTCTCTCTCTCTCTCTGATCCCAGCTTCTTCTCTCTCACTCATGCGCCCCAGTGAGTGAGTGAGTCTGTGTAATAAATAGAGAGTCTCACTCTCTATTTATATTCTTTCATTCACTTAACCTTTAACTATGTTATGTAGGCTCGAGTAATCCTAACTTAGTTATGTAGGCTTGAGTAACCACAACTGGGGTACTAATGACCCAACTTACATTAACTCACATAGGGCTAACTTCTCTAGGAGAGTCTAATAACCCTAGTGCCCCACAACTGCGGGGAATTTAACCCTTGATTAATAGGAGGGTTACCCACAATGACTTTACACGAATTTTTTACACTATTGAATATCCCTATAGGAACATCAGGGCATGACATGAATCAAGTACATTACAGACACTTCCTGGAATAAACATCGGGGTACAATACATAAGATATATAAGTGAATACATTCTGAAGTTACAAATACATCAACAAGTGGTAAATTCTCCACTTCTGGTGTAGTACTGGAAGGAGCAAATTTGCTCAAAAAAATGATCCAATAGGAGATATGAGGAGGAGAAGTGCCTTGTCTGCTGAGGCTCTGATACCATATTAAATTGAGCACATAGATATGTGGACAAACACACAACTCACAAGATAGATCACACAATTTACTCAATAATTGAAGAATGAAACAATGCAAAAATGTCTTGCAAATGTGAATTCTTTCATTAATAAAAAATTAATTAAATAATAATTATAATGAAGTACAATGGATAAATAGCCTCATGCAATTCAAATCCTATGTGAGGAAATTCGAATTGGTTTGACTCTACTTGACTGAATGGTGAAATAACCTTGTATAAATCATTATCAGAGGACTGAATGGTTAATTGACCTTGTCTAAATAATTATTGGAGTTCATTGGAGTTCTAAATCACAACTCAAGCGTCTAATTCAGTGTTAACTAAGCCTAAATGACTGTGGTAGGTGAGAAATGTGCCTCTCCTGCATGTAACCATGCAAACCTAGTGCTAACTGAATGTAGAGAACTAGAACTAAATTTAACTGACTCCTAACTGAGCTTGACTAATCACCAAATCAACTCAACTCATCTTGGTTGGTATCGACACTCCTAGTGGATCCTAATTTGTAGGGATTGATATAAGAGGCTCCTAAACTGATGCATGCAAGTGCAACCAGTGGCAGTAGGACTCAATTAGTGTTCCCCACACTTTAGTAACTGGAACATGTTCCCTAATTAGGCCAAGTGGACCCAATGGCGCTAGTGAATAAAAATAGACTGGAAGGACTCCTGATTTAGACATGACTCTTGATTTAGACATATGACCAAATTGGACAAGGGAGGATTAATAATCCTAATAGAGGCTTCAACGCCAAGGCTTCAGTTGTAGCTTCTTCCTCTTCTATTATTAATACAAACATGTTCTCCTTTTCCATGAATGTTTTGTGTCAATATCTATTGTTCATTACTTTTCTCCTTGACTATTAGTGTATATATTTGAATTGTCTTGTTGCTTTCATCGTTTTGTCTTTTTCTTCATGTTCTTTGTAGGTACACTTAATCACGGAAGATCCATAAGGAAAGGACAACCTCCGACACTAAGGAAAGGAAATCTTAACATTCAAGTAGTTAAATTATCTAGGATAAGTATACATCACTGTGTATTTTTGTTCGAGATATTCCCCATGCAGACTAGGGGAACAAACTTTGTTTGCATTGATTAAAATATCATCAGTAAAAAAACTAGCGACCATACTAGGGAATCTAAACAGTCGGATATGTGAATTTTGATGTTGATTTTTTATTACAATATTATAAAGTTTTTCTCTCACTCATTTAAGGATTTAAGGTGAGTAATCCACCTTACTTCTCTCTCATCTTTCTTATTTGGTTTGTGTCTTTGATTACCATAATTCCAGTTTGATTCAGATTGGATTATCCTGAAGGTTATTTCGTTCTTTTGTTTTCTAGATCCACCGATGCACCTAGATGTGCTTGATAGAGCAACGAACTCCTCCTGACACCTTTTGTCCACTACTAGAAAGCATCGTCGACGCCTTCTTCTCAGATTCAGAAAGCACCACTGTCATTTTTTACAGAGAGACATAGTGTGTCGATCACTGTATGACGCCTTAGTTCTACCCTACAGGGTTCGCCGAGGTAGGATTTCTCTAGCTCTAGGATTTCAAAATTTTTTCTTTCTTTTGGGTTCGGTCAATTTTATTTTCTGCTCATTGATAGGTCTTACTGTGTGTGTTTATCCCGAATATACTTTTCTAGTTTAAATCTTGAAAATTTGCCTGAGTAGAACCTTTGGAATTGAATAGTTTCATGTGGAAATTAATATTTGGGTGTATGGCTTGTATGAATAGTCCTTTAGAATCTCTTTATAGATCCGTGGAAAGGGAAGATATTATGGTTTGTGTATTTTTGTAGTGTGAATTTTTGCATTCCTTTGTTTAAAAACTATATAAAAAAATGGAAGAAAATATTGGTTGCTTGCTTTTGGTTTGGCCAAATCATTAGAAGCATTTTCTTTTTTGAATATTGATTAAGAAAATAGAAAAATTTCTTCATTACAGAGCCTTTTCCTTTTTACAGTAGAGAGATTCTAAATGATAGCTTTGGAATTTTTTGCTTGTCTCAAAGTGTTTGAAGTTTGAGGAATGAGTTGTTTGGATTGGATGGTTTTAATTTCATAATTTAAAATGAAAGAACCTCTCCCTTACTCTAGATATATTTTCATTGAAAGGAAAATTTCATGGGCATTTATATATTCTAATCTTGTAATTACCTCATATTCCACAAATATTCACTAACCATCAAGATAAAATTGGATGATAACTTAGGTTAAAATTACTAATAATTTGAGAGATAGGTTAGAAGACATGTTCCAACATCTATACACATATGAGACATTGTTCTTTTCTAGCATTGCATCCTAGGGATTGTGCGGTTCTTCCACTTACCAATCGATATATCGAATGACTTCTCATGTACCTCCGAGGTATATTGAAAAGATCTTCACATACTAGATAGTATATCAGAAGGACCCTTTAGAATGGTTGTGCATAAAACAACACTAACATAGATTTTAGCTCCCACTTACCTTATGTATATAGGGAGACCCTTCTAGGGACTGATACCAACTGAGAGAATCCTTTTGGTCGTCTTATTGGAGCAATAAACTGAGAACAACACTTAGGGAGCTACTACGCACGTGTCATCCAAGTAGTCGGGTATTCAGGAAAGGGTACGGTCCCAATCCTCCTTGTCACGTTTTACTATTGGACCGTGCGACATATCATGAGTTGCGACAACTTGACAATCCTAGTGAGGTTCCGACTTTTTCAGCCCCGCTTATCACTGAAGTTTGCTTGTGACCTTAGCTTACGTAGGATTGTTTGTGTGTGTTGTTTTTTGAATAGTAAATATTTAGAGTATAAGTGTTTAGCCATTATTCTGGATGAACCACCTATGAGGATATCTCATAGATTACAGGGTCTACCACCCCGATTTCCTCCTACCATGGAAGAAAGACAAGGGGTGACCATGGACCATCTTGCCACTACTAATCCTTTTGTGGAAGGTGTTCCTATCATTGAATCAAGAGAGGAGTATTCTTCTACAATAAATCCACCTACCTCTACCCCAGTATTGGTACAATTTCCTCCTTCACATGATTCAACTTTTCATTCTTCTACAGAAGGCCATTTTGGTGCACAATATTGGGTATTTTCTCCACCCTCAGTGACCCTGTGGCATCAGAATTTGGTCCAACTGATCCTTTTTGGGAGACTTCCTTGGGATAGACTATTTACGAGTACGACACTATTGCTTTAACTTATGCTACCCCCACCTAGTTCAAGGTTGTTATTATTGAATGATGAGTATTTTGGACCCATTAGTGAGATGGTATCCAATTTACGCACAAGGGGATAAATCATAAGAAGGATAAGTGTTTCTTGTTTTCCAATTTGTTCAGAAATATACACTCATGAATACCACCATGCCCTTATTCGGTCTTATGCAACTACCGTATCTGGAATACTGGTTCAAAGTGTGGTTTCTTATGATCCTGACAAACCTTCTATCGCTGCCCTGTCATCTCAAAATATTGCTTATATCCCTAGTTCTCATTTTAATCCTGTCACTGGGGGTAATCCCTAGGACTATTTATCACCACGACCATGAGAACTAGTTAAAATATTTGGTAGAATGTTTCTATAGGGAAGCGCATGGATGGATAATCCTCCACAACCACAAATGTAATGGTTCCTTCCTCTGCATTGGGACAACCAATGTCCAATCAACCTAGATGTGGATACCTTCCCCTAGGAAATAAACAAACAATGGTCACCCAAAACTATAAACCCATTGCCTTGGGAATTTTTTTCCCAATGTCCCTGATCCTGGTAACCCGAATACCCCATGGGGACAACCTATTTGGGTGAATGTACCTACTTACAAGAGCCCATTTGAAAATATGTAAAGAGGTCCATCCAGAGGTCCCAATTTGGAGGTATTCCCGGAGGTCCCCCACCTGGAGGTATGCCCGGAGGTCCCCCACCTGAAGGTCCACCTAGAGGTCCCCCTCCTAGAGGCCCATATGGATGCCCCCCACCCGGGGGCATGCCTAGAGGTCTCCCGTATGGAGGTCCACCATGGGGACTTCCACCTGGGGGACCCTCAGGTGGCGCATTTGGAAACCAACCACAACCCAACCAACCTATTATTGGAGGATCATCGACTCCCATTTATCAATCCGCCTATGGCCCTACCGGTATTCAAATGCCTTATCAATATTACTAGTATCTACAACCAAATTAACAATTGCCTTTTCTGACTAGACTTGATTTTCCAGATTTGTCACATTTGATCAATGATCCTATTCATTGTGATCCTTCTTGGCTTTCTATTCTTGTAAAGTTGCCTTTGGATATACCCAAGTTTGACGACAAAGATGGTGAGGACCCCAAGAACCATGTAATGACTTATCATTTGTGGTTTTCATCCAACTCTCTAATGGATGTTTCAATACATTTGAGATTGTTTCAAAGGTCTCTCATCGAAACGGCTGCCAAGTGGTATATAGAATTTCCCCAACACTCTTTTTGGGATTTTAACACCTTAACAATGGAATTTTTGACATAATTTCAACTCCTAACTTGGTACAAAATGGGTACAAATATTTTAGCCTCCCTCCGTCAGACCACTTCCACCCACATTCCTGATCACATGCATGAGTGGAGACGACGCTGTAGATTGATTAAAGCACCTATTCCCGACCAATTACTTGTCTATTGGCTTACTAAGTCTTTGCTTCCACCTATTTCTTGGGATGTTTCCATGGGAGGTGTCATTACCAAAGAACAAACCACTAGTCGATCTTAGTACTTGGACTTGGTATATTTCCAGTCAGGTACTCTCTATGATTTGATCCCGCATGCTCCCCATCCTACTTCGAACCCCTCAAGATCTTCAACAAAATCACCTGCTGATGGTGTTGTTGGTTCTATTCAGACACATCCGGTGGCTAAATCCCCGAAAAAGAAAAACCAACCTACTGACCAGGCTGTCACAAATACCAAAACCACTTCCCCTCCTATTGCCTCTACCAAGGTAAATGCCATTCAATCCTCATAATCTTTGGGAACGATTAAGAAAGGAAACAATACATAAATAAAGCCTAAAAATCAATAGGAGAGTAATAAAACAAAAAACCCTGATGCCGAATCCAAGAATAGGAGATAGGTAAAGTTTCCTTGCCTCATATGTGGAGGTGACCACTTCACCAAGGAATGTCCCTGAGATGAAGAGGTCAGCAAGTTTTTGAAAAATTATCGCACCCTAACAGTCTTGACTGATCCTTTCCCTACCCAACAATATTTGGTTGACCATCAATCCTTGAACGGGTCTCACTCATATTCTAAAGATGAGGTTAAGATGATGTCTAGTGAAATGGTTAATATTACCACTAGATCCCAAAAATATGACCCACTTCCAGAAAATAAAAATTATAACACTTCAACTGATAAACCTACATTTTCCACCCCTCCTCATACCATCAACCTTCATATTGAAAAACCTGTTCTTGATGCCGTATTCCAGCCACCAAAGAGTACAATTGGAAAATCAGTATTTAACCCTAATGCATGAGATGCTCAATATTACAATGTATTAGACTATTTCACCCAAGCACCATGTGTTATTTCTACCCTCGAAGTACTCCAAACATTCCCCATGCAAAGAAAGAACCTGTTGTCATTTCTTAAAGCTATGGATCTTGAGAATAGTAATGTTATCGCATTTAAACCCCAATTTTAATTCAAGGCTCTCCCATCAGTTATCTTCCTAGCTATCTATGAACATTATAGGGAAGAAAGTCCATCGCATTGTGTTGGACAAAGGTTCCTCAACTTGTGCCATGTCTTTGTCATGTTGGAGACCTATAGGTTCTCTCGAGATCAACCATTCACCTATGACTTTGAAGGCCTTTGATGGTCATGGTTTTTTGTCCTGTGGAATAATTACCTCCCTCTTGGTTGAACTAGGGAGAATATCGGTGTCCATACATGTCGAAGTTGTTGATTCCTCGTTAGACTACAATATTCTCCTGGGTAGGAATTGGTTCTACGTCATGCAAACAATTGCCTCATATGTGTTTCAATTAGTCCAATTCCCATTTTAGGGAAAGATCATTATGATTGATCAACTTGAGTTTTATTCCTTGGACATGAGTTATAATTTTGAGAATAATGTCCCTCTCTTGGCTTCTACAAATCCACAGTATCAGAACATAGGGGCAGGCATTCTAAAATGTTCCTCACTGATGGGAATCTTTCCATTAACTAATCCTCGCTCTACTCAGACCATGTTTGTGAACATTATCTCCTCTAAGAGTCATGACACTTCAAACAAAGGAAAATCAATTGCTGATTCAACATCCTTTAGTCATTTTGAACAGACTTACCAGACTATCCAGTCCACCATCAACCCCACCATTAAGATCATCTTTTGGTGGAATACGACCCTTATCACCTACCATATTGGTTATATTCCCCCCATATCTATATGATCTTTTTCAAACTCTTTAGTTAGATGAATGAATCATGGAAGTCATGTCTTTAGAGGAGATTCCTTGGACATACCATCATCACCAATCCTCTTTCCTTCTTGGTTACCATATGGTAGAAGATTATTTTGAAACACTGGTTTCGATTGATATTGTAACTACACGCCAGTCACCCATTCTAGTACACAATGTTGAGTATGAGGTAAATATGATAAATATTACTAAGACCGTTTTGGTCGATATATTAGTGAAAACTAGAGTTGTGGAAAATCTTCACAGAGGCCAAAATTATTCTACTTCAGAACTTAGGTCTTATACATCACTTTTTAAGGAATTTAGGGACATTTTTTGTGGACATATGAAGAAATTCCAGGGATAGATCCTTTGATCATGGTGCACAAGATTAGGATTTACCTTGATGCCAAGCCGGTTCGTTAAAAAATACGTCAAGTTCATCCACGGAAAGCAACAACCATTAAGGAAGAAATTGAGAAATTTATTAAGGCTGGGTTCTTTTACCCTATGCCCTTGATAGAACAGGTTTCTAATATTGTCCCCATGAACAAAAAATAAGGAACAATTATGGTTTGTATCGATTTCCAAGATCTTAATAGGACTTGTCCTAAGGACAATTAGCCTACTTCTTATATTGATCAAATCATCGATAACTGTGCTGGAAGCGTCGTCTTCTCATCCATGGATGGATTTTATGGCTATAATAAGATATGTATACTCCCTTTAGATCAACATAAAACAACCTTCATTTTCCCATGGGGGACCTTTTCCCATAGGAAGTTTCCTTTTGGCTTAAAGAACACTGGCGCTACTTTTCAACGCGCCATGTCCTACTCTTTCCATGACATCAAACATATTATGGAACCATACCTCGATGGATTTCCTTCCCATTCACAACATCATGAACACCATGTTGACCATATGAGAGCCATTTTTATCAGATACTGCCATCACACCATATGGTTGAATCCACACAAATGTGTTTTTTGTGTCGAGACTGGAATACTACTTGGCTTCATCGTTTCCAAGGATGGAATCCGTATAGACCCACTGAAAATTGAATCCATATTGTCCCTACCCCCTTCTACAAACATTACTAAAATTCAAAGTTTGTAAGGGAAGGAAAACTTTTTGCGTCGTTTCGTCTGCAACTACGTCAAGAAGACACATGGTTGCATGCGTCTTTTGAAAAAGGACACACCCTTTGTTTGGGATGACCTTGCATAACGTGCATTCAAAATTCTCAAACATGCAATTATGCATGCACCTGTCTTGCGGCCACCCGATTACACTAGGGATTACTCCTTGTATGTGGTTGCGTCGTTAACTACCATCGAAATGATACTAGTTCAAATAAATGTACATGAACAAGAACATGTGATTTATTATCTAAGTAAGAGTCTTCTCGACTCTGAAACCAATTATTCACATGTGGAGAAGTTAGCTCTACCCATGGTCATCGCGATCCAGAAATTCGGTCACTACATCTTGCTTCGTACAACTATGGTATACATAGATTCCAACCCCATGTATTCCATCTTCGCTCGTAATATGCTTGGGGGAAAATACTCTCGTTGGATTGTTATTATCCACGAATTTGAGTTAGAATTTGAAAAATACAGTTCTAAGAAATCCCTCCTCTTTGCGGAGCTTATGTGTGACCTTCCCCATATTACTGAGGATACACATCCCTTGGACTCATTGTCGGACGAATCCTTGTTCCTCATCAGTACATCTGACCCCTAGTATGGATATTTGATTTTATATCTCCAGACTCAACATTTTGATCTAATGCACATTGTGACAAACGCCGTTGTATCCGTCATCATGCCAAGTACTACCTTATCGCCAATGACACATTGTATTGTCATGGAATTGATGCAATCTTGCGACGTTGCTTAAATCTCAAAGAAGTTGAAATAGTCTTGAATGACTGTCCCTCCAGAGCATGTGTCAGTCATCTTTATGGCATGTGTTGGGTACTCTATATACTGATTAATTACTTACCAAGAAGAGTGTTCAATATTTAATTGTCAACCTAGGGAAGTCTGTTATTTCAAAGGAAATTAGCAAAGTATATGCATAAACATTTTCAGTAGTTGATAAGTAAAATGAAAGTCACTCAATTATAATTATTGCTTAGCCAACTCAGCTCCCAACAAGAAATCAAAGTAACATTACCCATCTAGGAATTGAAAAGAACTTCTATTTCCTACCATATGAGTCTTGAGGTTTATGATCTAAAGAGAAATACACCTAGAATTAATTTTGTAGAAAATGGAAGTCTAAATTACCAAATTAGAAAGATATCTACTCATTAATCAAACAAAAAATTCATCAAAGCAAATGACTTATCTAATCAGACAAACTCTAGAAAGATAAATAACACACACAACATAGGAGCTGAGCAAGTATGTAACAACTACTAACACACTTCTGCATAAAAGGAAAAATTAACTACACAATTGAATGTCACACCAAACCACCTACAACAAGCCAAAGGAAAACGAAATAATGCAATCGCTGAATGAATGCAGTTACAACTAACCATATAGATGTATCAAACTGAAATTCCACACTTAAACATAAATAAAATAAAGTAAAGCATCTAAACTACCAGCAACTATGTTAGAGGGTGGGACTTGGCATTCAAACAGAGATGCTATCGAAAGCTCACAAATTCTGCAACAGAGAAATACTAAGAATTGTCACTCTAGTAATTTGATAAAAATTGCAGTTAAAGTTATAGTCACTCTGCTTATCTCTTACAATTTGCGAACCCTTGTCTTTCCCTACTTGTGTATACTTATACAAGAGTAAAGCTATTATGTTACATAAATTTTGGGCATCCATGAAGATCTTTGATCTTCAAGCTGCAGAATCATCAAGACAGTTATAGCTAACAATCCCTTGCATAAAATCAGGTCAGAAATAAAGTTAGATTTTACTTCGAGCTGTCCCGCGAACTGACATGCCCAACGAAGTGCAAAAAGATTCTCAGGGAGTTTTAGTTGCAAGTGTGAAAGAGTATTCGATATTCCTTCGCCATTAATTTTGATCGAGTCATTGGGAAGGTAGTTGATGCCATGTAGGACAAACTTCTGGATATGGCGAGCTATTGCAGTTGCGCCACCTGGTGATTCTGAATCCTTCTTTCAAATAATTAATAGATCAACACAGATAAAGGGTAAAATTCACAATTATAAGTAAAACCAATTATAAAAATAAATAATGAGTAATGATTTATACTTGAGATATTCATGCTCATTTGTATGGAAAGGATAATGATTCAACTGCAAAATAGGAATACAAATAAGGAAAAAGGATGGAACATAGTAGAGAAAAAAGGAGTAAATTTAGGACCCAACAACATGGCTAATGGTCAAAATTTTTTATGCGCTGGGTAATTTTGGCCCTTAATATTCAAAGATTACATGGAGGTCATGAAAAAATTCCCACCCTGCCAGCTTTTCCAATCCAAAAAGCACACCCACCCCGGTCCTTTACATCCTATCATTGTTTTTGGCCCATTTGAGAAATGGGGCATTGATTTCATGCACTGTAATCTTACCATAGTTGGGGGGCATGATTACATCATCATAGCCATGGACTACTTTACAAAGTGGGCTGAGGAAATTCCTACATATGTCAAAGATGGAAAAAATGCTTCCCTCTTTCTTTTCAATTACATCATCGCTAGTTTTAGAGTCCCTCAAGCTATTGTGACTGACCATGGTTCACATTTTCAAAACAAAATGATGTCATGACTAAGTGCCAAACTATGTTTTCATGATGATAATTCTACACCCTACTACCATAGGACAATGGCCAGGTTGAAGCTATAAACAAGGTGTTGAAAACCATGCTCCAACGAATGGTAGGGCATGACAAATCAAGTTGGCATTTACAATTGTTCTTTGCATTGTGGGCTTATTAGACTACTATTAAAAAATCCACTGGCTTCACCTCGTTCCAATTGGTATATGGTATATAAGCTACTCGCTTGATCGAATGCGAAATTCCTTCTCTAAAACTTGCTATAGAACTGCTGCCCAATACCACTTTAGAGGAAGAGCAGTTCTTGTATTTGAACAAACTAGATGAAACCTGTCGAGATGCTGTCTTAGCTAATGAGGCACATAAATGATGATTTAAAGTTAAGTATGATATATCCATTCAACCTCACCTCTTCAATGAAGGTGACCTGGTCTTGACATATGGCCAAAAGCACGATAAGTTGGGAGGTGCAACATTAGAATCCATGTGGCATGGACCCTATCTTGTCAGTCACATTTTATAGAAAGGAGCATATGATATTATAGACTATGATGCGATATCACTGGGTGATCCCTGAAATGGGATTTACCTCAAGAAATACTATGTCAAGGTCATCTAGCATAGGTATTTTGTATATAGTGTTTATAGATTGTTGTGTGTAGTTTGGAGTGTAGATTTGTTGTGAATGTATGATGTGTCTTAGATAAGCATGCTTATATAGTGTTATGTTAAAATGGATAGATGATCGCTTACTTTGTCTTTACATATGGTGCTAGCCGTTATACTATGAATCTCGCATCGGTGACGTGGGTATAATATTCCCCTACCAGTGACTTGGTGAGCTCAGGAAGAACTTGTTTGGGTCCCGCTACGAACAATATTTTTGAGTACCATGCAGTGATTGGTTTGTTAACTGAAGCTCTAACTAGTGATGTGAGTCATATTAAGGTCGATCTAGATTCAAAATTAGTTGTTAATCAGTTAAACATAGTCTACACCATTTTTAACCCCTTACTTATTTGTACATTTTGAAGAGTTCCTCTTTTAGAGAGGTCTTTTGAGCATGTTTTCTACCATCATATCCAAAGACATTCAAACACAGTAGCTGATTCACTGGCGAATTATGTTTTGGATTGGTATCTAGCTCACATTTGAAGTTCATTTTAAATTTTGATTACATGTATAAAATCACACATACACACACATATCTGCAAATAAGAGTGTTATATATATAAACTGATACTGAGATAGAAACTAGAGCCATAAGCTTCTGATATACCCAAAAATCTAGAACGATCTAGTTTCTTGTACATCAAAAGGTCAAAAATATGAAGCTTCAAAGGTTTTAGTGTCGATACAATACAAAAATAAGGAAGTCAATCTAGACTAATCCTTGTGCTCATGATAACACATAACAACATGAGCCACTCGGTGGAGTAACCTCCTGAAACATCCTAAAACTCCCGTAGTATGGAACTGATAATGTCTAGGAAGGTCATCAATGGAAATTTTTGGAACCCCTACAATCAATCTATGGAGGTCATCTTCAATCTCTTGAGGCTCCTCCTTTGCCTCTACGTTCCTGACATCCATGTATTTTACCACACCTCGCCTCTCGATAGGTGAAGCCCCTGCAGGTCTTGATGGACCTATGTCTCCGAAATCGTAAGATATGTCTTAGTATAAAAAAAGTGGAAATTTTATATAAAACTAAAAACACCATGTGGTAGAATCTCTCTTACCTCAGTCATCCCATTGCTCTCCCTTAGGCAATGGAATATCAGGGTCACCCTTGAAGTCAGCCCCCGCGTATGCATATTCCTAATAATTAGTAATTGGCCTCGTAGCCAACAAAAGAAGATAACACCATAGGTCACAATGGGTCCTCCTCCACCTCCGTGGTGAGCTATAGACTCAACCCACTATAAAATCCGTGGATCCTCAGAGTCCATCCTGTTAAGAGGCACCTACGGGTGTAGTAAGGGCACCCTCTCTAGGAATAAAGATACCACCACTGTTCCATAACCAAACTGCTTGAGCTCACCTCATTTTCATTTTGTGAGATGATCCTTAATATTGGCTAGTAATCCCTCGCTCCAGTTAAATATGGTTGGAGCCATGCACTCCAAGACATATAGAATATGTTCTCGGGTAGTCTAATGTGTAGCACGACTACCTGCTACCTTCCCTATGGTGAATTCATGGTTCTCAATGGTCGGTCCATAATGTGTTTTATGGGGATTTTACCCCCTTGGGACCTTATCCCAATGACCGTAGTACTCATCTATAAGGTCATCGATGAACATATCTACTCCACGAGGACCTATGAGTGATACCAAACTCCCCCTCTAGTACAATCTGATTAGAAAGTAGATGCATTCCAAATCTATGGTCAGAATGTGGTTCCAAACCTGAATGTGCCGCTAGTTTGGATCTCACATCTATATCATATGGTCCAACAAACGTACATGGGATCTCATGCCCGACACCCTGAAATATTTTAAGAGTATGCAATCTCTTAGAGCCCTTATATTCATAGGATCATTAGCCGCCTGCGTATAATCTAGCTCGTGTTCACATTCCTTCCAAATCACCATTTTGTTGGTCCAAAACCTATGGATCATCCACAAGGAAGTCATTATAACCCTCATATTGAAAAATTTCTTGAAGTTTCATGCTAAAATTTGAGTTTTGGAGAGCCCACGACTATTGACTCTCTTTCTCTTATGGAACAGAGCAATTGTGTTTCCTCCCATAGGAGACATATCCCCCTTGAATCTCTTTACCCTTTCACGGAGTGCACCTACACACCTCCTGAAAGGGAGAAGAGTGCCGTCCTGGACGCACTCTCCCACTTTGAAAAAACACCCCAAAACACTAAAAAACCATCATGAAAATGAAATTTGCAACCATGGAAAGGTAGGGAAAGGTGTTGGCTCTTACCCGCTTCTGACGGTTCTATGAATGGACGTATGGATCTCCCATAATTGCCTTTGCAATTTTCCCTCCTAAACACCAATTTCATCGTATTTGCTATGGTAAAACACAATGGTTAATTTTTTCACTATTTCACTATTTATGTTATATTTTTATTATTATTAAAAATCATTAGTGAATTATTTAAATATTATGGGTTTCCATTATGTTTTTCCTATAGTTTTCACGGTAAAAGTGTTCTAACATTGCTTTTGAGGATTTCAAGACATTATTGGGAATTTTTGGTTACGATCAAGTTTCTTTTTGTCTTTTTCAAACTCTAGCCTAAGTTGAAGAATTACCGAGCGCCCTTTATACCCTCGATGTGCTCACTAAAATTCTAGTGAAAAGGTATTGAGTGTGCGTTTACTGCTTTTCCAGACTCGTTAAAATGGATTATGAAAATGGGAAACTCTATGTATTCACCTTCAAGATCTTTTCAGGCTCTTTAAACAAAAAATATCACCAAGCTAACTTGATTCTTTCACGCTTGTAAAAGTATTTGAAAGATCGTCTAGTCGGTGATAGTTTACCCTTTTTTTCGGACCGATTAGACTCATTTACAAAAAATGCATACTTTAGTTATTTACAACTAGAAGAGTTCTACTGGGTATTAGTTTATACTAAATCTATGAAATCATCCATTTTTGGAGTCTCCCTAGTCATTTCATATTCTCTAAACATGAAACGACGACTGAGTTGATTAATTGGGTATTCATCTTGCCATCTAGTTGATCCACTTTCATGAGTCATTTAACTCCTTTGAGTCAATTCAAAGAATGCATGGTCCTACCATTGCATTATGTCTGGCCTTTGCCTAGATTAAGTCAATGGTGCCAAGTCATTTTTCATTCCGTTCAATGTTCAAAGGGAGTCTTTACTACGGTATACATCTGCAGTTACTTTACCTTCCATCAAGTTAGTCATGTCTGAGTCAAGTCCTGTGGTTGTTCCATTATCATAATCACTTCAACATCACTTTTGTTCCAAGTTTCATGTCGATGACGGGGGAAACATCATGGCCCGCCTTTGACAAGTCTATTACTGTCGACATTAACATACCATCCAGGAATTAGTCTTAGAAACCAGTCAAGTACCTTGGATCCTGCATGCCTTAATGGCATGTTTCCTCACTTTCGGTAGTAGACTTTCATCATTTTCCTTTGATTTAAATATTCCACCGATTGTTCGACTTTAGCTCATATATTCACATTCATAGGAATGTACTAGGATACCTTGGGGATCATTGACATCAATGGTGATTTCCCTCTCTCTTGTTAATGGTATACATCAATGGCCGATAATCAATTAGTTTCTACCATGTTTGACATCAGGACATCTATTCACATGGATAGGATCATATTGTTGGTATTGGAATGAATACTTTGAATGGTTAGGTATTCAATTGAATATGTGCCCATATTCAGGTTGCAATGGAGTATTTCTTGAGTCATTGCATGGATCCACATTGTATGTGTGGTGGATATGCTCAGGTTTGGGTCAGGATGACATATATATACAATGTATATCCCATAGCTATGTCCCAATTTGAGTCTTCTCGGTCATAGATCTACAATGTATTATCGATAGCCATGACATAGTCATTATACATGTATCTATAGTGCATTGGTCAACAACCATGATTTGGGTAACATATTTTGTGACTAGTCTTGTGTCAAGTCTTCACTCGCCACTCTTTTCCCTCTGATTCTAGATTATATCTAGAAAATATTTTCACTTATCATCCCCTTCTAGCTTCATACTTTGGGGGAAATTCAATTACACCTGAAATTGGTATCTATACTCAATACCCTGAAGTCACATGCCCAAGACATATTTTGGAGAAGTTTTTTGCCTAGTTCTAGGATGTATGATGCACCTTATCTCTTGACATAGGGGTTTAGACCTCCCTAACGCATGTTTTCCACTAGCATAGTGTGTCAATGACACTTTTAGCATCAAGACAAAGAGCACCGATGTGACTTTCCCATATGTAGAGAGTGTCAATACTATCAAAAAGGAAAAAAGGAGATTTCAATAACATTCTAGATGAAAGTCCTCGTGAAGGTTGATCCCAAATGCTTGGAATAGGTGGCACTCAAGCTTCTATCTTGTAGGGATGATTCCTTATCTTCCTCCCATGATATCTCAACCCATTTGGGATTCCTTTGGACTATTCATACAAGCTCCTCCTCATGGGTTGGGGGGTAAGAATACCAATAGAGCACCTTCATGCTACTGGAATCATAGCTGGTTTAGGAGGCAAGAGTGTCTGGTTGTGAGTGAGGTTTGTAAATATTGTAGAGAGTGTGTAATATTGATGTCAAAGATATTATGAGAATGAGGCTTCACCATCAAGGATTCAATTGCATATTCTTGTTACACATAATTCTCATCACCATCATGTGTTGAGGCCCAAAACATCAGAAATTGCCTTCAATCCCCAATAACTAAAATTGTACTTTGACCTAGAATCATAATTTTATATTTGAGTCCACCATCACCTCTTCCTTTTATATAATGAGCGTTACCTCCTTCAGTAACACCTTTTGTATCTTGACAATGAGTGGTGCCACTGCCTTTATCCTTTGATCAATAGGCAGTTCCACCTTGGTAATGTTTCGTCTCCATAGAAAAAGAGCGGTGCTCGAGTTTTAAAGGGAAAAAGAGAAGATTCATGAATTTTATCGAAGGAAGACTTTGTGGCACCATCATCCCCACTCTTGTGGACCATCTGGACTCAAGCTCCCCCCTAGTAGGGTGTTACAGAGGAAAATTCCTATGGCTTGGGGTACCACAACAGACGGGGTAACCATAGAAATCAATCCTTTCCTATATGCAAGAGAAACCAAACATATAACACTAAAGGATATCAAAACATACCTTATTCTAGACAGTTGATGTAGATCCCCATTGAGCTTTTACACTCTCGCTTGTATTGATAATTTGCTCTCTCAACATTCAACAAACAAGAAAAGCATGCTATTTAATTGTGTTAGACCTACTCTAGCATATATGATCAATAAAATATAAGCATTTAAAAGCATCCATGGATTCAATACTCATTTAAATACACATTATTGGATAGGAAAATATATTTCTATTAATATAAATCATAGATTACAATAGTGACAACCTTTGTCGGCACGTCTGCGAATCGGAGAAACTGAGTCCTCCACCTAGGCCTCCACCACTTCAATCCTCCATCTCTTGATAGCAAGCTCACAAGCAAATACAAGCTTTGGAAGAACACAAAGTGCTCCAAGGGATAAAGGGATGCAGACTCAAGTATAAGCTCCGGAAATAATGGACTATAGTTTTCTTTCTCTTCAGTTCCTGTCTCTTCAATGTATCCAAAGGGTTCCTTATATAGCGCTTCAATGGGGTAATGGAAGGTCAAATCCGAGCGATCTCAATGGATATGGAAGGACAAGAGATAAGTGACTCAGATCCACATCAAGGAAAACTCCAAAAATATTTGTCCTTTTGTACACATCTCGATGTACACGGGTTTAAGGGTCAAATACGCGTATATACACGAGAATAGGTTTAAAAGTCGTGTATAGAAAATAATGCATATTTTTAGGGATGATCTTGGAAACATCAAAGGTACAAAAATGGTCCATGGGGTCTAAAGAGTTTGTAGAGAGATAGGGAAGGCCATAAATGTGTGATCCACCATGTGTGGTAAAATCAATTGTAACAGACGCCCCCTAATGTGTGAGGTCAGAGGGGTGATACAATGGCCAAAATACATTATAAGTCCATCCCAGAAGTGGAGTGATGAAGAACCAGCCATCCAACAATACAATACAATGATCAAACTCTGCACATAACTGCAAGTAGATATATTAGTCCCGGATACATAAGAGTACAATGGCCATGAATGGGCATGACACAAAATATGACATGTGTGGTCATCGCCACATACAATATAGATATATCAGAATCTCCATGATGAAGATATACAAAGGATCATGATCCCCATGAAGGCTGAAGATATATAATGGATCAAGATCTCCATAATGGCTGAAAATATCTGACATATACTAGAATCAAGTCACGAGAGATGAAATATCATGAACACTGGCACGATCAAGGAGGTAGAATATATGAAATGCCACCAATCTGGAAGGTATTCTACATAATCTGCTACGAGTACATGTCCTACTATGTGAATAGAGGTGTTGAGGTAAAACATAGTAGTCCATCGTCTGATTACTGGTCATTGATGTATACCGTTAACAGAAATGAGATCACCCACCGATAATGAAAATGGGAATCAAGGTACTAGAGTGCAAACTAACAAGTGTGAATAAATGTGTTGAGTTTGAACACTTGGAAGGATCCATTGATCAGGGGACATTGATGTATTCCCAAAATTGTCGATGGCGATAGAACCTGCCACTGATGACTGCAAGTCTCAAGGCACTCAACAATGACTCTAGATTCCTATCCCAGAATAAATGATTTGAATTCGATGGGATGAAATCCACTGGAAGGAGGGAATTAATGCATCCCTCATCATCCAACATGAGGTACTTAGCAAGGCTGTATAATGTGGAAGGACTCGATCATAAAATGCACAAACTAGTATTAGTACCGGAAATGACTGACATGCAAAGTCAAGGGAACTGAGGAATGGCCGACTCAGGTTTCAACTTCCTTCGAACAAGAGCATAAAGCCAAATGGTGACTAAATGTAGGCAGCATAGACTCGATATACACAACTAGGACATCTCTGTGATACAGGAGGCATCAATAGAGGCTCCATAGGGACTGGAAGATTAACCATTACGGTGGAGATAAACTCAGAGAAATGAGTACAGCTCCTAAAGTCAAACTATTAACCCAACCAACGGATGTGATATACAGTGCTCTGTTCAAAGGCGACATGACTCGACTACTGCCAAAGATAACATCTTTCTTGTCTAGCTTTTTGGTTTTTTGATTTTATTTTTTGGACTTTTTCAAATATTTTGAAAATCTTGAAAAATAATAAAAGTGATTTATAGTTACAGACTAGGAGGAGATGAGTGTCAAGGGTCAAACAAACTAGTTCCAAGCAATGGAACATACCTATGCTCAATGCAAGGACACATGTGTAGGATAGCGACACTCGGGGGAAAGTCCCCTCCCGATAAAATATGGGGAATAAAGCTGCTAAGGATATGTAAAATGGCTCTGCGTGGATAGACATGAGACAAGCTCAGGCTATATAGCTGATAATCAAAGTCAGAGAAGTCGTCATAAGTCTCAATAAGGAAATCAAAACTCATGATAATGCAATTACAACTTGACATAAGGGAGTCCCGGGGAAATGCCAACATAAAGTTCAGGAGGAGTATGAGGCTCTCGTTCAAGGACATGGTGGTACTAAAAAGGACTCCCGGACCTAAGAGAGGACTCATAGCATGGGTACCAAATGAAAAAGGGAGCTAATGAGGACACCCATGTATAAGAAAGATCTACCATTCACATAGTACCACTTCTAACGACAGGATGAAGGTTTCGTGATACCATGGAATGGGTTTGTACCTAAGGTTAAGATGGAATGGTAATAAGGAAATGCATAAGTGCAAGTGGATGTGATATCCTAACCTATATGCCATTTCAAACATAATACCTATGATAGGAACGAACGGGTCGAAACCTTGGAGAGAGTGTATAAAAACTGGACCCTACATGACAACCATATTAGTCCAAAAAAACCCAAAATAGTCAATAAAGAATACAAACTATAGGATATAAGAATGGATGATCATGACAACTGCACCCAAAGGAAACAATGCGGTGAACAATGGGACATAAAAAGGAAAGTAAGGTGTAGACCCAATGTTCACACATCCACTACCACCCTCATGAGGGTGACCACCAGTGTAGCAACCAAGAGAAGGGAGTCAACATCCTCCATAAATGGATTAGAGGGCGAAATGTGACCACTCCCAAATATATGAGCATGGTATGGGGCTGTGATGCCCCCAAGTCTGACACCAGGGTCTGTACTAGGACTAAGGATGGGTAATAGGATACCAGGCATGCCAAAAATAAAAGGACCCAAATTTTAAGAGAGAATAAATATACTGAAGTAACCGCCATCCCAAAGGCCAACTAGCGCACAAAGAGCACACTCCTAAGAAAATATACAGCCAAAATACAAGCAAACCAAGGGGAGGATATGTGAGCTCCCGAATGTAGCAGGTATGTCTCACCTAGGAGAGGCTTGAAATTCCCATACACTACAAGTGGAGGTACATAACCAATTATAGTGGCCCTCAGCTTCAATGCATAAAGCAACTGTGTTGTCCGACCTCTACCTGGCTAGGACACTCACAGAATAACCTCTGCAAATACCCCCTGTGATACCTAGGTAAGGAAACTAAGGTCACCTCAATATAGCCAATGCTTAGGTGGACAGTCGTAGGTGGGATCGACCGTATGGGCAGGGTAGTAAAGCTCGAAACTCTCGAAAGAGCCTCCAAATATGAATACAATCCTGGAAATATCTCTGGTGCTACTCAGTTACAACCAGGGGTCAACCCAATCAGAACCGCTCACACTGACTCGTGTGTAACTCTCGTGTAAGAGGAGTGTCCTGAGAAACACTAATTATACCAAGGATTTCACTATCTCACCTGGATAGACACCTACTTGTCGTTGTTTAGTAGTCTTGGAGAATTAACCCATAATGAACTATTCCAAGACTCTAAAACCTAATCTTGTTGATGCACCCTATAAAATAAAAGAGTGTAATTCATTTTATTATGTGTTGATTTTAATTGGCTGTAATTACTGAAATGGAAAAGGTCATGCAACTAATGAAGTTATGAATCAGTAGTGAAGTAAATATGCACACCATAACAAACAATGCTAAGTGCAATCTTTGTCAAATGAAAAATAGGGTATGCCACTACATGAGATGCATAAATATATATTCCTTTCAGAGTGCCAATGCAAACCTTCCTATATGAAATCCTAAATAAAACTTTCATCCAAGCGATCCAATGTAAGTATCTCCTCAAATCCATATGCAAAAAATGCAACCACCTTGTATTTTTCAATATAAAATAACGAAAAATGCAATAAAAGTCATCTAGAACTCTCAGTCTCTGCAGCAAGTATAAAACACAAGCCCAATAAGATGCCAAGACAAAAAAAGTAATGCACTAATGGCAAAACAAAAAGGATAAATGACTAAAACTACTTTCAAAGAAAAACCAATGAAAAATCAGTCTCTGGTCACAAAAAAGGCATCCAACAGACAACATCAGACCCAAGGAAGACCCAACCACACTCACAACCCACCCAACAACTTCCCACAACATCAAACTCACCAAAAGGGAGGATGTACGCCACTAATTAAAGAAAAACTACATATATATGCGACTTTTGGCCAAAAAGCTACATGTATACGTGGATTTTGGCCAAAAAACTGCATGTATACGTGAGTTTTGGCCAAAAATTCGCGTATGTACGTGACTTTTGGCCAAAACACTGCGTATACAGAGAATACAGTAGTAAAAAGCAGGCCAAGGGTCAAACCAATAAAGGGGAGTGTCATTGGATGAACATACTATAAAATGCAACATAGAAACAAGAGAAACAAAGAGCAAGTCAAGAATATAAAGCACATTGTGCCCCCAAACCCCAAAGAAAAACAAGGAACCTCCCTAGTATGGTCACCAATTCTGTTACGGAGAAAACTTCCTATGGCTTGGGGTACCACAACAGATAGGGTAACTGCAGAAATCAATCCTTTCCTATATGCAAGAGAAACCGAACATCTAAAACTAAAGGATCTCGAAACATATGTTATTCTGGACGGTTGATGTAGATCCCCGTTGCGCTTTTACACTCTCGCTTGTATTGATAATTTGCTCTCTCAACATTCAACAAATAAGACAAGCATGCTATATAATTGTGTTAGACCTACTCTAGCATATATAGTCAATAACATATAAGCATTTAAAAGCATCCATGGATTCAATACTCATTTAAATACACATTATTGGACAGGAAAAGATATTTCTATTAATATAAATTAGAGATTACAATAGTGACAACCTCTGTCGACACGTCTGCGAATCAGAGAAACTAAGTCCTCCACCTAGGCCTCCACCACTTCAATCCTCCATCTCTCGATAGCAAGATCACAAGCAAAGGCAAGCTTGGGAAGAAAACAAAGTGCTCCAAGGGACAAAGGGATGCAGACTCAAGTATAAGCTCCGACAACAATGGACTATAATTTTCTTGCTCTTCAACTCCTCACTCTTCAATGTATCCAAAGGGTTCCTTATATAGTGCTTCAATGGGGTAATGGAAGGTCAAATCCGAGTGATCTCAAGGCATATGGAAGGCCAAGAGACAAGTGACTCAGATCCACATCAAGGAAAACTCCAAAACTATTTGTCCTTTTGCACACATCCCGATGTACGTGGGTTTAAGGGTCAAATCCATGTATATACGTGAGAATTGGTTTAAAAGTCGTGTATAACAAATAATTCATATTTTTAGGGATGATCTTGGAAACATAAAAGGTACAAAAATGGTCCATGGGGTCTAAAGAGTTTGCAGAGGCATAGGGAAGGCCATAAATGTGTGATCCACCATGTGTGGTAAAATCAACTGTAACATAAGATCTCCCTTCCACCTCCTCATCCACCTTTTCCTCAACCATCCCTATCTTCCCAAGGCCTATAAAACCTGGCTCATCCTCCATGGGAAGGAAGAGAAAATTTATGTTGATGCACTGAGATTCTGGCCAAATATAGGGTAAGCATAGAAGAGACAAGTTGGAGCTTTGAGGATAAGACTTGGCATGTGAAGAGGAATCACAACACTAAGGCGCAATGGTTGTAATCTCTCTTCTTTTATGATTAATGCAAAGATGGTTCCTTTCCCATAAAATGTATTTTGTTATGATGATCCATTTTGTTATTGGATTCCTTAGTCACTAATATAGAGTTGTAGATCATTTTCTGGTCCTTTTGATTTTGTTTGTTGTTTGATGTGTTTATTGCAGGTAAATATATGGATATATAACACCATAGAAGACTTCTACATCATACTACAGGACAGTTAAAGGACTTATTCCAGACATCTACCAATTCTAGGGAATGTGCTTATCCTTGTTATCACTCATTTGTTCTAGATTTGAACCATTCAGACCTAGGGAAACAACTCTTATCGGCAGGAGGTGAGAATTTCTAGCAACAAATCTAGTGACTCCGTTGGGGAAGACATACAACACATCTGATCTTTATTGCTTTTCAAACTCTTGTCTATAATCCAAATTCCAGCCTTTTAGTGATCAGATCTACTAGGTTTCTAGTGAGATTTTGGTTCAGTTTAACCAGATCTACTTAGATCTGAAACACATCTACTTTCCATGCTTAATTTTGCTATATTTTTCATGATTTGATGTGAGTTGTTCAAAATTTAACTTTCTCTTTTTCGCTGCCCTTTTTGTTTTGAAACCTACAGGAGTCACCACACATTCAACAAGGAAATTAAGTGGTGCCACCATGCATGCTCAGTAGACCAAAGGCGGTGCCACCGATCTATCATAGTGGACAAAAGGTGTTTCCCAAGCGGTAACGATCTATCACCAACCTTCTACAAGCAGCGCGAGGTAGGTTTTTGACACCCCTGTAATTTTAAATCTTAGTTAGGTTTTCTTTCTTTCCTGTGTGTGTTTCTGGCTTCACCATTGAGTTCTGGACTGTTAAATTCAAAATATGAAAGTGGTAAAGTCTTATTTTGTTTTGATTCAAAGAGCTAGGTTGTTTTCATCCGTTCAACTGCTTTTATGCTTGGGTTTGATTTTCAAAAAGAGTGCTTGGAATTCAGTATAGTCAGATCTCATTTTACTGTTAGTTCAATTGAAAAGGAAGTTTTTTCTTTTTGGTTTCTTCATTTTTTGTTCTTCATAAGTTCATGAAAGATTTCCTTTTGATTTTGATTAGAAGAAAATTTGAGATTTGATCATAGTTGTATTTGAAGACGAACTATTGGATCCTTGATTAGTTTCACAAACTTTCAAGCATTCATGTTCTCCTTTTTTCTTTATATGCTCTTATCTCATCAAAACTATATCATATTTGTGAGTTAGATCTTTTCATATTTGAAGAGTTGTAAAACGTGCTTAGTGTGCCAATTAGTTGTAGTATCTTTCTTTTAGAAAAGAGATCTTACTTCATTATTGCTTTCAAGATCGGTTTTATAAGTGTGTTGCTTGTTTTTATTTTGAAAGATAGTTTATTGTGATTGTTTGGGATTTATTTGTTTAAGAAACAGAATTGAATCACTCTCTCCCTCCTCTAAGTAGGGCATACTTTGAATGATAAAGTGAAGAATTTGCACATTCATACTGCATGATTTTACTTTTCTGTCCACACATCATGCATTCACCTAATTGTTCAAGATAAAATCAACATTAGTTATAGGTTAAAATTTTTAGTAACTTGAGTGACAGGATAGAGACGCATTCCAGTGTCATAAAACATAGGAGTTGTCGTTCTATTTCCTGCACTGCATCCTGGGAACTATGTGGTTCTTCCAGGTACCATTGGTATATCAAATGAACTTTCACTTACCCTTGAGGTATATAGAAAGGTACTTCACGTACTCGATTGTATATCGGAAGGCCCCTTTTGTATGGTTGTGCATTAGACAACACTAATACAGATTTGAGATCCCACGTACCTTGAGTATATCGGGAGACCCCTCTAGGATACCTTAACCAACTAAGAAAATCTTTTTGGCCGTCTTGTTGGCGCAATACACCGAGAACAACACTTGGGGAGCTACTATGCACGTGCCGTTTAGGTAGTCTAGTTTTCAGGAAAGGGTACGGTCCCAATCCTCCTTGTTGCGTTTTATTGTTGGACCTTGCGGTATATCGTGAGTTGAAAAAACTTGACAATCCTAGTGAGGAAACGACTTTTATCAGCCCCTATTATCACCTAAGTTTGCTTGTGACCTTTAGCTTGTGTAGGAGTGGTTTTGTGTGTGATTCTAGTTTGTAAACCTTAGGTTAGGTTTTAGTGACCAAAAATCTAGCTGAGTTTCCTTTGAGACGATCCATAAGAGTTCAAGGCTTAACACCTGACCTTCCTCCTGTTATAGGAGAAATCCCCATGGAAGCCACAGATCAAGGTGCCATAGCTGATTCTCATGTGGAAGGGAATCCAGTTGTGGAATAATTCACTACTTATGATAATCCCTTAGCCGAACAACCTCCTACGACTGACACCACCTTTTATTTTCCAATGGAAGGCCGTGCTGGTTCATCAGATTGGGTAGCCAATCACCTGGCTGATGGTACCAAAAGGACATAATACCCTAATGCCCCTTTCTGGAGAAATTCTTTAGGTCAAAGTATTTCTGAATATGGGATTACTAGACCTTCTTTCATTAACCCCAGTAGGGAGTTTTCATCAAATGAGGAAATATTTCAAAGGGTTCAATAATCTATTGATCATTTACGCAATGCTCAAGAAAACCTTGTGAACATTACTGCTTCGCTTGTTTCTCATCGTGCACCTATGTCTTCCCTTTTTCCCCATCTTCTGGAAATAACTCCTCCTAGATATCGTTCACTTTCATCATCTCAGGTAACTCCTAATGTAGGGTCACCGAATCGTGGTACAATAGCTCCAAGTCAATCCTCCAACCCTGCTACCGCTGTTTCATGTTCTGGGTTTGCTTCTAGTTCTCCCGTATCCTTTGCCGCTAGGGGGAAACCCCCAACTCAATTTGTGTCACTAGTTAGTGGAGTTATTTCTAGTGCAAGACAAACCCCTATTATAGGTCAACTAATAGTTGTTACTCTTTCCACCAACACCAATATGGTAATCCCTCCTTCTAGTGCAGGTTAACCCTTAGGGGTACAACCTACGGTTAGTCAAAGTTCTAGGGGTTATACTTACCTAGGAAATCAACCACTTGTAAGTAATGTGAACTATCAGCCTACATCTACAGGGATTGTGTATCCTGGAATGACATACCCTGGAAAAATGTTTACACCATGGGGGAAACCTAATTGGTCCTATATTCCCATGCCAAGAGGAACATGTATGAATACTACTAGAGGTTTTGAAGGGCCGCACTATGGTGGTCCACTTGGAGGAGGCCAACTTGGTGGAGACCCACCTGGTGGAGGCCCACCACCTAGAGGACCACCATTGGGAGGTCCACCCGCTGGAGGCCCACCTTCGGGGGGGAGGGGGGCACCACCTAGAGGGACACGATCGAGAGTTATGCCACCTGGAGGCCCACCTTCGAGGGGACCACCATCTCGAGGACCACCACTTGGAGGTCCACCACTTAAAGGCCCAAATTTTGTAGGTCCACCATCTGGAGGACCAACTCCTAGAGTTCCACCACCTGGAGGTCCACCCCCTTTCGAAGGATCTTCAGGCGAGTCATCTTCTAATCTACCACCCTAAAAACTAGTGTATTAGTCAGCCTATGGTCCTACTGGTATACAAATTCCTTATCCATACTACCAGTATGTCGACCCTAATTGACAAATTTTGTTCTTTGTAACTTTGGAATTTCCTGATTTGTCCAAATTGATTAATGATCCCATTCAACATTCCAAATTTTGATGGGAAGTAGGGAGAGGGTCCCAAAAATCATGTTATGACGTTCCATATATGGTCTTCTTCTAACTCCATAATGGATGATTCTGTCTGTTTGAGGCTTTTCCAGTGGAATTTAACTGGTATTGCTTCCAAGTGGTACATTGAGCTTCCACAACACTCGTTTGTGGATTTCAATTCATTGGCAACTATTTTTCTTACCCACTTTCAACTACCCATTCGTTATGATACTGGCACATATATTTTAACATCACTTCATCAAAATACATCCACACATATATCAGATCATATTCATGAGTGGAGGAGATGACGAAGGCTTATTTAAGCTCCCATTCTAGACCAATTGTTGTCTTATTGGTTTACGCAATCCTTGTTTCCTCCCATTTCTTGCAATGCGGCTATGGGTGGTGCTGTTACTGAAGAGCAGGATATCAGTCGGGCTCAGTATCTGGACTTGGCTTATTCTTAGTTTGAAACCATGTATGATTTGATTCCTTAGGCTCCTCATCCCAACATAGACCCCACTAAGCTACCTGCAAAAAATCCTATTGACGGGGTTGTAGGCTCAATCCACCCCTTGTCAGCAGCTAAGCCCGGAAAGGAACATAGTAATTCTACTACTACTCCTTCTACTCCCGTGGTTTCTACTGAGGTGAATGCTATTCAATCTATGCAAACACCTGGTAATAAGAAAAAAGGAAAAGGAAAAGGAAATAATAAAACATCTAGAAACCGACAGGAGAATCCCAAGACTACGACCTCAGAGAACGACAATAAATGTAAGAGGAAGGCTAAGTATCCTTTCCTATTGTGTGGTTGTGATCAGTTCATGAAGGAGTTCCCTCGTCGTGAAGAGATTGGTAAATTTTTTAAAAGTAACCCTACACTAGCGGTACTTACCGACCTCTTTCCGTCTCAACAATAGTTGATTGATCATATGTCATCATAGGGAACCTCTAACTCTACATAAGAGATTCGAATGATGTCCTCGAAAAATGTTAACTTGATCACTCATAATCTTACATACAAAAAATTGTCGAAGAAAAAGGATGAAAATACTTCTTCTGAGAAATCTTTCTCCTCGAGTTCTTCTCCTCCACCTCCGTCCAATGGCCCTCTTACAATCGAGAAACCTAACCTCGATGTGATTTTTCTCCTACCTAAGAGTAGTATATGAAAATCTGTTTTCAATCCAAATGCTCGAGCTGCACAATTCTACAACATTGTTGAAGATTTGGCTCAAGCACCTTGCGCAATGTCTACCTTAGAGGTACTCCAAAGTTTCCCTACACAATGAAAAAACTTGTTGATGGCCTTAGGAGCCTTGGATTCGGACAACATTAACATGATTCATTTTAATGTGGAGAACTACAAGTCCAGGTTACCCCACCAACTCATGTTTCAAATCACGACTAGAGTAGTTGGGATAAAGTTCCACCAAACTGTTTTGGATGAAGGGGATTCCACCTTAGTATTGTATGTGTCTTACTAAAGAGCCATTGGTTATCTTGAACTTACAAAGTCACGCACAACCTTGAAAGCTTTCGACACATGAGGTTTCCAACCTCATGGTTTTTTACCAGCCTTATCAATTGAGCTAGGGGGAAAGATTGTCTCCATTCAAGTGGAAGTACTTGATGCTCCATTAGAATATAATATTCTATAGGGGAGAAATTGGTTTTATACAATGACGAATATCGCTTTGACAGTGTTCTGTCACTACTACATTTTGATCCAAAATCCGACGGTTTTTTCCAACGGCGCGTGGATTTTTTATTTTAACCGTGCCAAAAATCAGAAAGAGTAAATTTTTTTTTGAAATAATGGGCATAAGCGTCGCTTAAGCGACGGCGCTAAAATTTCTATCCTCCTAAGTGTCGCTTAAGCGACGGTTTGCCTCCTAAGTGTC